>PVLA01007309.1:0-107547 GCA_004027455.1 Hydrochoerus hydrochaeris | reverse complement strand
ACGGCAGCTGTGAAGCTATCATGCCGCTCCCTACATTTTTTCCCTTATCACTTATGGGAGTATGGCAGGCCCTGTGAGGATAGCGCCTGTCTTGGGTCAAGGACTCTTCATATGAATCCAACCAGGCCTTACCCGTCATGGGCCTGCAGGACAGCAATTGGTCCTGTGCCTGTCTTAGGCGGCCGGTGGCGTAACATATATGTCCTAGTTTCCCGTCTCTGGCTGCCTGTCCAGTGTCTCAGGGCAGTTGTCTCACAGGAATTTTGTAAATCCTCCTCCATGAGCTCTTTCATTTAAAACTTTTGTATAAACTCTCTCATACTACTCACAGAAGGTAAAATTTCACAATTAGTTTTCACAAAGTTATCTAGAGGGTTTCTAGTAACTCCTCTGGAGTTTCTATTTTCTATTTCATATTGAGTATTACATGAAAATATGTATGTGAATTACACAAATTACAATTATCAGTACAAAACATTCCAAGATCCCCGTGCCCAATTCCCACATGCGGTGTCCTTTTCCTGGAGAAGCGATTCCTTGAAGCGCTCTCCTCCACCCATGGACCTTGTCACAAGGCGTGGATGGACTAGGATGCATCAGATAACCTAATACCACATGGCCTCTTACCAACCTTCAAGGCATTCACACAGAGGAAGTGAAAACTGAAGTCACTACTGTATACCTCATCAATAGTAAGGGACTGTGGAATCCCACAATATCCTTTAAGCATGTTAATATATTCTGTGAAGGGAAATATGCCAAATCATAATAGTGCATAGTTCATGTTTGCATTCATAAGGTATCTGGCAGATAGGCAGAGCATTAAGGACAAAAAATAGATTAGTACCTGCCATGGACTGTAGGAAGTGGGTGAGCTGCTGAATATAAAGGAGCCAGAAACTAAAATTTTAGGAAAAAGGGACAGGTTTGTGTGTGGAGACCTAAACACCTGGAGAAACCTGGAGAAACATACCCAACCAAAAAAAAAAAAAAAGAGATTTACACCGTGTTGAAATGAAAACATATTACCTAGCATGGTGGGAGATCCCAGGATTAAATGTAGCGTATCAAATGACTCTAACTGAATTATATGTGTGTGACACAACCCTACTGAAAACATGGAGAAAAAACAAGTTGAACTGAGTAGCTTTGGAAAACAATGCTTTACTTGATTCTGTAAAGCTGAAGACAAAAAAAGAGTGTCCACAAATAGTTTATCTATTTTTTTAAATTTTGTTTAAAGAGGAAAAAAACAGAAAAAAGGGTAGAAACAGTACAGAATTTCAAAAAACAATAAACAGTAAGAAATCACTAGTTGATAAATTACATCTTGGCTTCTTAGATTTAGTTATTCAAGGTACAAAATTAGAGCATACAAAGTGGACATTCAAACAGTGAGGAGGCAACAGTTCTGTTCAACAATCCAACAAAAACTCAGCAACATGGTTATCAACCTACACACTTAAACATACATGCATTTATGTCCTTTAGAGCACTTTCTTTTCCTCCTTTTGTTTTTAAGTCCATTATCTGTTTAGTTATATCATATTTCATCTTGCTCACTAACTTACTGATCTGTTTCATTGTTGTTATTTACTTTTAAATCAACACATAATTTTGTTGCTTTGTTTTTCAGTTTCTCCTCATCCACTCCCCATGGATCAGCTTTGGGGGAGCTGGGAGTTCTTGGAGGGATTTTGTTACTTTATTATCTCTCTTTTAAAAAAATTATTATTATTATTATTTTGAAGATAGTAAAATACAGCAGAACAAGACAGAACAAAGCCAATTGAGACAGTGCAGTGAAACTGGTACAGGACTTCACAGCAGGTAACCAGGATAACAGTGATAGGTACCATAGTATATCTCATTTTCTTCACAATAGTTGTTCTTTCAATCAAGTACAGCAAAATGGAAGGAAATACTGAACTTATAAAAACAGAATATTGAATAGAGCAATACCATTAATCAGAACAGAGCAAAACAGTGATAAAGATATTTGCCTTCAAAGAGATGGCAGAAGGAAATCCTCCTTATTTGCTATGTTGTATATGCTGATTCTCCCAAGAGATACTCAGATCTCTGGCTCCCACTTGCTAACGGGGGTGGGGTGGGGGTGGATGTTTGATTCTTAGCCCGATCGCCAGTAGGCTCACAGACACTTACCAGAGCGGTGAGCTGGCTGCTTGTTTTCCCAGCGCCCCAAGTCATGGCGTGGAGCTCAGGAAATGCTGATGATTCTTGCTCTGGGGTGGCCACAGCTTGCCAGGCCACAATCACTTACCAGAGCAGTCAGTTTATCTATTAATAAATGTGTTTCTTCAAATTAGCAACCATGAAGTATACACACGTGTGAGAAAACAGGCACTAAAAATAACCATCAGATGACAGGAAGCAGGCTTTTCTTTTTCTTTAAGCAAAGAAAGGAGTTGCACAAAATAGCAGATGAAGAGGAGAATGGATCTTCGGTGCTGAGTCTGAGTCAGACATTCAGCAATTTTAGGATTAATGGATTCTGCTTTAATAAAGACACTTCTGACAGACAGTAGATGCAGATGTGTGCACCAGTGCAATGTAGGTACGCTGCTGTCTAATTGTGGTCCCTGGTTGTACCCAGGAGGAGCAACACCTCAGGAATAATGAATATGCTCAGCACCCACGTATTGGTTTGTGAAAATTTTTTTCCAATAAAAAACTCTAACATCCATGAGGAAAGGGCTGAATCTAAGCCTAGAGCAGAGGCTCTGTCCACTACTGCCAGAAACTTTTCACAAAAATGTGAAAAGCACAGAGAGGCCACCTTGAATATCTCTCAGTGACCAAAACTGGACACACCCATCACATAACATGTTCTATTATGACAGTACTAAAATAGAACAAAATTTAAAGTAAATATCAATGAATTTATATACATATAAATGTCTGAGTAAAAAAACAAGTGGAGACAAATGTTTCCTATAGAAGAATTCTTACTAACAAAAGAAGAACAACTGAAAACGTAAAGGCAAATCTCAATTAGAACATCACAGTAACCAATAGAGGCAAAATTAAAATCAGTTGAAGAAACTTTAAAGGAAATAGGAAACCCTCGAAGTCACTCTCCTACATTTACTAATGATTGTGGTCATTTTAATATGACTCCAGTCCTTTGAAGCCATTCCCACCAGGAGGCAGAAGTTAATGTCCCTGCATGGGAGCAAAGCCTGGACTGAGTGATTCCCCTCCTGAAAGATGGAGTGCAGAGAAAGACAATTAGTAACTTCACAGGGGAGGAGGAAGGTAGATGCTTTCTTACACAAGTGATCAAAGTCAATATTCCCAGTGATAGATCATACTGGTCTCCAGGCCTCCTGTTACACTGTGAGGGAAAGAGCAGATCTAGGGCTTCTTTCCAGCAATACCGAGAGGCAGAGTGTGTGGCAACCTTTGCCTCATTTTTGACTTGGTGGGAAAGATTCTGGAATTTCCTGATTATGTAATATGCTGGTTTTTCTGAATGGGGAGAAAACTCACAATGTTAGGCAGGGATCAACAAATTCAGGTTTTATTATATTTGCCGTTAAATGTTAAAGACGGACACTCATACCTGCAGAAACATACAAAAATTCACAGCTATGTAGTTCATGTGTTTAATTGTACATGGAAACAGGTGTGTGTGTGTGTGTGTGTGTGTGTGTAGCAACTAAGTCAGAGACAGGATAACAGCAGCGTTCCTGTAGGTTTGTTTGTCCCTGCAAATCACACATGTAACAAATTTTCTGACTTTCACCATAGAAAACTAACTTTGCGTATTCTGAGCTGCAAAAACTGTAATCAGAGACAATACCTCATTACACCCATTTGCATCTGGCACCTTGTGAAGTGTCATGTTTGAGAAGAGAGCGATAAAATTATCCACAGACGAAGAGGTCAGTCAGTGTGACACATCTGAGAAAGCCAGTTTCTGTTTCATATACTGGATGATTATTAAATTAGCGCCCACAGATATAATATACATAATAACAAACCATACCCCATTTCATAGCAAATAAGAACATATCTATGCCTAAATCCAACAAGTGATATATAAAATCTTCATGAGAGAGCTGTGAAAGCCTTGAAAGAGGAAGCAAAAAGAGAAACACAATCCCCAAAAAAGAGAATGACATTATTCTAATGAAGACTTGAGATGACTAGTCTGTGATTTGATCCTATGCTAAGGTACATATTAAATGTAATCATAATAAAAATACCATATATGTTTGTAGCTAGACAAGGTGATGAAACTTTTTTCATCAATAGCCTTTTCAGATATTAAAATACACATTAAGCTTCCTAGAAAATCCGGACCTGCACACAATGAGTGCATGTTAAACCATCTAAGAAAGGTCAACTCTTCAAAGATATGATTGAAATAACTGGATATTTACATGGAAAGTGAATGAGATGACATCGGAGTATTTCTACCAACCACAGCAGGATACATTCCAAATGGACCAGAGAGACTGCATACAAAGCTGATCAGTGAAAAGAAAAAAAAAGCTTCAGCCTGGAAAACAACTCCAACATTTATCTGTATCAGCCATGATTCACGATCAAACAGTGGATCCTAGAAACTGTAACATACACAATGGTGATTATTACTAAGTACTATTATTGAGTCATCTCCAAGCTATAGTGTTTAGTGTAAATAATAACAAAGCATATTTACTATGACACCATTTATGAGGCAAGGGCATGATTGATAGATAGGTAGATTGACAGATATAACTGAGAGAAAAGGATCAGTGCACAGATGATAGCAATGGTTGCAAAAAACAAAAGTCAAAACCATAAACACGAAAATCATTTTTGAGGCAGTTATCTATAAAATGAAGGAATCTTCTTAGGGGACTATTTTGACATATTTGATAGAAATTTGAGTTGGGAATCGTGAAAGTACATAACAATAAAAAAATTCAGTTACATAAAGAAATTCACGAAACTCAAGGAAAAACAAATCAATATTCATATACATTGAATTTGCATCAATGTCAAAACTATGTATGCCAAGGAACTTTAAAATGTACAAGGAGTGATCAAAATGCACAGTGAAGGTTTAAATTTTTAAAAATATTACAGTAAAAGACACATTTCCTTTAGTTCCACTCAAACCACTCCCCCTGCTTTGAGCATACATACCCATTGTTCTTGCCACTTTCTCAACAGCTCTGGAGTCCTCTCCTGAGAGCCATTTTCTGTTTGCCTCAGTGTCCTGAATAGATCCCAAACATTTACAGTCAGTTCTGTCAGTTGAAAACTTTACGGTGTCCTCACTCACCCACCTTATTCACCAACTATCACCGCAGGAGACTTCTGACTCCTCCACAAAGCCCTAATGACCAGGAAAAGGAAATGGCTTGCATCCCTTCATGACATCAGTGCAGCCAGGAACCACAGCTGCAGGCTGTCACGTGGGAAGATTCCAGAACTGACTCACGAAGTGGGAAGAACGTGGAGGCTGCGCGTTTGGAACGAGGGGAAGGATTCTGAGGGGGTTGATGGCCATGTGTGTTTCCATATAATAATTTTAAATATTTGAACATTCACTTATTTTTTATCATACATCATAGTAATTTACTCTACAGTTCTACTGTAACGTGTTAAGAACAAAAAAATTAATAACTGGAAAGATCATCTCAAACTGCTTCTTGCAACCGTATTATTGGTGATTACATTAGTCCACTTTTCATGAGAACAACCTATCTGAGATAGGCTAGATTTATGAAGAGGGGATCTGCTGAACTGCCAATTTCAGAGGCTAGAAGTGTAAGTAGCCTGGATCCAGCTGTGGTAAGAGTTTTGGGTGAATGGTACTTTAAATTTTGTTATATTCTAATACCATCATTATCCAGGAAAAACAGACCACATCTCAAAAGAGGACCCAGGAAGCTAAATAGGGCCAGTCCCTGGCTTTTATAACCTCTCTCTGTGCTTCTCCATCTTTCAGCCTATCTCGCTGCTGCTCTGTCTCTGTCTCCTCCATCTCTCCCTGTCTGTCATACTAACAAAGTCCCAAGAGCAGTATCTCCATCCCCTAAGTGCGCCTAACTGACCAAGACTCTCCCCCTAGGCCACACCTGTAAAATGTGCCACCATCTCTCAACATAGCAACCACGGGAACCAAGCTTCTACCTATAAATCTTGGGGAACAAACCACCACCAATATGCACCAGCAGTAGTGTCATTATTGTCATGCTGAGACAGTTGTGTGTTTAATAAGAGATAAAGTGCTAAGATGTTACAAGACACTGTTTCTGCTCCTCCCGGTGTCAGTGTGAATAGCAATTTCTGAGCAGGTGACAGACAGCAAGGTGTGCTGTAAATAGAGGGTTAAATGAAATGAGTCTGTGGCCCTGAATTTTATTTCGAAATGTGAGCATAAAATTGTGATGTATTTATCTTGTTTTTTTTTTTCCCCTTTTTTTGGTACCAGAAATCAAACTCATGACCTAGTGCTTGCCAGGTAGGTGTTGTGCTGCTGAGGGATAATCCCCAGAAAGGTGTATTTATCCTGATCCAGGTTATGTACTACACAAGTCTGGAAGCACTGCCCAAGTCCACTTACAGTAAGGACCAGCATTCAACTTTAGTTGTTATAATACTATTCTATTTCCAGAGCTCCTGGGAGAAACGGGGAGTAAGTACAATAAACCCAGACATCTTACACAGCCGGATGAAAAGGAAATTAACAAAAATCACAAAGAATCCTCTCAGAAAGTCATGTCATCAGTGAGAGGAATGCACCACTTCCTCATAATGAAATCATCTCAAGAAAAATAAATTTACCTGCAGTAAAATGAAAGACAGCATCCTGAAGTTGCTAAATTCAAATGGCTCTAAAGCAACAGTGACAATGATTAAAAATCAGTCAGTGGGGAACAAGCTTACAACTTTGGAATTTGACAAGTAAAGGAAATGGAGCATTTATATACCCCAGAATATGCAATCCTACTATTGATAAACAAATAGAAATTATAGGAATTTCAATTGAGTTATTCTAAACAATAAATAGGTGACTGAGGAATGACAGCATTAGAATACAAACACTGAGTCTCAATGTATAATAGAACTTTGCATTGCTCAATGATGGTTGCTAGCTTCACAAAAAAAGGCAAAAGCAGAGACAATTTGTCTCCTGATAGAAACACAGGACTCCTTGGAGCCTCCAGTAAAGAGGCCAGGACAGGGCTGAAGCAGTGAAATAATCTCATGGGACACCCAGATGCAATCGCCCACTGCAGGTAACATACTGTCTTAGTTAGTTCTTTGCTGCTGGGACAAAGTACCTGCCACCCACATGATAAAGGAGGAAAGGTTATTTGAGTTCAGTCTATCAAGGTTTCAGTTCATAGCTTGCTGGTCTGGAGGTGGAGGTGTAGAGAGGCATTGCAGAGGAGAAATAGTCTCTTAGGGTAGGCAGGAATTAACAAGCAGCCCCCCTTCCTGCTCCTTTGTCAGATCCAGGCTGCAAAACTATTGGTGATGCCCCCCACGTCCAGAGAGAAGCTTCATTATCCACACCCAGAACTCTGTTAAGCCCCTTTAGCTGCCATACACCCTCAGTGCTCGTTCATGCATCCCAGATCCAGCAACCTCTGTACATCCCCACCGATGAGCACATGAGGCTTTGCGAGGACTTCTAGATACAAGCTGTGGCAGTATTCAGCACTATATAGCAATAGGGTCAATGCACCACGGAGAAAAATAAGACAAATCCATACTATGGAATCCTCTGCAGATTAGTGTTTGGCTTTTGTTCTCCATTTTCTTAATGGCTTTGAGTAAAAATTAAATCACAAAAGAAAACAAAAAGGTAAAATATGAAAGTTTAGATTAAGGCACTTGACTCTACAAATAATCATAATAATGAAAAGATACTGAAATGTAATACAAATATCAATTTATTAAAGGTATTTATGATTTATAAATAAAACAACTAAATAAATATACCATTAGTAAATGTTGAATGATCTGTCAAATAATAGTGTGGTCATGCTTACAAATCCTTTTTTTTTAAAAAAAAAAAATCCACTTTGAAATATTTTTGTATGAACCAACACTGTATCTGAGATTGACCTGAAATTCATGTGAAAAGAAAGAAAAGAGGAGATATATTCAAGACAGGAGAATGAATTTTATTTGTCAGAATTAAGTATCCATGATGTGAGAACTTAAGAACATTTGTTATATTTATGCTCATATTTGAACGTATTTAAAATTTTTCATAATACAAATTTATAAACAACAAAAATCAGCTTCAAAATGATTATTCATATATATTATCCTAATACTAGATTTCTATTTTTTAAAAAAGTATAGCTTACCGGTATCACTGAATTTACCAAAGGACAGCTGGATACGTGTCATGGGGGAAGGACAAGGTGTGAGTGATTTAAGGTGTGTCAGAAATAGCACAGGGAAATGAGAGCTGAGAGAGACACAAGGGGAAGAGAAAGGTGGGATGTGAGCTCCATGTCGACTCACCCTCTAGGGACAGAGCTCATTTGAAATATGATTTTTTAGATTTGTACAAGCATATGAATACAAAATTCTGGATAGTGTCTGTCGTAGTTGGGGGTATGAGAAAAACAATTAGAATCAGGACACGGAATTTATAATATTGTTGGTCAACCAGAGTTTAACACAAGAAAGTGCAGGAAATCTGTCCACAACACTAAAGACTCAATACTCACCCAAGGGACTGAACCCCACAGCAATATCCTGCATGAGTCCAGATGAAGACCCAGAGCCCATGACAATGCCTCCCACGAGTCTGGCAGGAGGGCTAGAGCCCACGAGAAGGACTCACACTGGTCTATTTTTGGGATCTGCACTGGGAAGGTCCAAAGGTCAGCAATGGAAGTTAGAAAGTCTATGCATGTGAAGGGGCTGTGCTGGGAGGTTGAGGGTTCAGCACTGGAGCCAAGACATCACGCTCATAATAACGGCCAGGGCTGTCCTGAGAAGCGCCACACCCATCCTCAGCGATGTGGAGCTCCCGAGCTCCTCTGAAGATAAGAACAATCAAGTACATGCCCGAAAGCCAGCATGATGAGTTTGTCCTGGAGATTAAATGACACACGTCTTCCCCTCCTGAGCCAGGAAGCGATGCTCGATGTAAGGAGCAGAGCTCCCCCAGAGTGAACCACAGCCACTCTCACCAGCAATGCCCTGAGCTCCTCTGACTATAATGGTGGAACTCACGCTGGGGAAGCTGGTCACGACGGGCTCCTCCAGGAGAACCAACGGCTCAAACAGCAACGCGTAGGGGACCCACAACGCCTCGCTCATCCTCTCACTTCTCTATTTATGCTGGCCTCAAGTGGGTCATGTCTGCTCAGCACCATGCTGATTTAATTCAGCTGGCGTTAAGTTGCCCACCAGTTTTTCATCCATAACAGTGTTTGACCTCTCAGAAACCGTGACTTAAACAAGGCATGTTCCTCTCCTAAAGTATGGAAATCCTATTGAAATACAGCAGCCTCGCGGTGGTGGATGTGCCTCTGAAATATTCCCTCCTCCTTCCGCCAGGGCAATTTCTACTCATCCTGCCAGAACTTGATCAAAACGCTGTCTTCCTGCACTGTCCTCTGACTATGAAGACCAACTGTGCCTTCTGCCTTTGGAGAAATTATCACAAGGCTCTGAATGGTTCTCCAGATGCTTCTCCTCCCATTTGGACCTTCATGAGAGCAAGGCTTTTGCCCCACTGTTCAGCCGTAGCAAAAAGGGAGGACCTGCTGTGCCCCATCTCCAGAAACACTTTGCAAACTGTGCAAGTGGGCATGTTTCCTGTGCTGTCAGAGCCTCAGCTTGCTGACGTGTAAGTCACATGCAGTTGTGCCCCCTTTCAGTGCAGTTAGGTGTGGAGACGTGAGGGATGGGATATGTGCAGTGTAGGACGTGGCACATGGTTGACACTTAGCAAGAGCCACAGACACACAGGGATGCTGCAGCTCACATCATTGCTCACCAGGAATGTCCACAAAAACTTCAGGAATTAATGAATGGACTCTTGGAACAAGTGAAGCGTAGTATGATTTCCAACAAAAATGATTGTTTCTGGTTAGAGATTGTTCGTACCAAAAGAATGAACCTATTACTAAGAGGCCACTTTGCCCCCCAGCTCCCAAAAGCAAAAACTTTGAATCTTCTCACTTTTAATGCAAATCTCTCTTTCCTACTATGTTGTCAATAAACAACTTGCCTGGCAAATGCCAGCCCTGTCTCAGACTACGTTACAAGATCATATGCCTTGATTTCACATTCACTTCACACTTCCTCTCTCCCCATTTCAAATTAAAACAGTACTTAAATTTTATGGTGTCCAAATGAGGCTGCCCAGTCAGTAAGAAGGGCAATAGTAGGGTGGCAGAAAGGTCACTGGACCAGAGCCCAGGGGTGAGATGTGTAGTGAGATAGGCTGGTTTTGGTAGCAGGATGGCGGTATGCATTTGTTCTTTCAGTACCAATGTGATTAACTTCAAAATAGAAGCCACACAGAAACTAGCTAACACTGGGAGATGTTTTCCCATGAAACAGAATTCCCCCTCTGCCTTATGTTTCATTATTTTCCCTTGTAGATCAAATCTCATGACCGGGCACAACCTCTATTATCTCCCTCCTAGGCACACTTGCCAGAGACATGGTATAAAGACGGGGCAGGAGGCAGCCAGTTATTAATAAAAAAATAAAACCATTGGACGTTTCCATGACTATGGTTTTATTTAGAGATTTAACTTAATTTGAAATATTAATATCCATGGACTGAAGTGAAGCTAGCAGTGTCCAGGAGCCCAGCTTGCAAAGGAGTTGGCACTTTAAAATGAAAATATATTGCATTACTAGCATCTTTCTGCACACTCCTCCCACGAATTATTCATTTAGACAGCTCATGAATTGGATTTGCAGCTACTGTAATGCTCTACACAGTACAAAAGAGGAACTGCCTGGTGGATTTTATCTGTTAATTGCATAATACATGATGTCAGATCTTGCATAATGCTCTATTGGCTGGGTTTCTATTACTAAGCTTTTGCAAATATTAACTATGTGCTTTCTCCCCGTGTTTACAAAACTGGGATTTCTTGCACATTCTTGGATATATCATTTGTCCTTTTCCAATAGATAATGTTTTAGATATGACTTGAGATAATATTTTAGATGACTTTTGTTCATGAGACTCAGAATTAATTTTGGATCACCTCCCAGGAGCAAATAGGGTCCATTCAAGTACTGTGAATAATTTTTAATGGCTGAGGAACAGAGTAAAATTTTCCCTCTAATTTTTGGTTAATGTGATGTGAATAGTGTGGATAATTAGAAAAGTCTCAAAGTGCCTTCTCCAATCATTATTTCTTTGCCTGTCTTAATTACCTTTACACATTCTTCTTGCTAAACTTATGCCCAAAATGATGATCGCAAAGCTAGCAGTCAGCTGCTGCCAGCCATAAATCAACACTTTTGGGCACAATGAGTTTTCATTTATCTCTGATATGCAGCACTGAAGGATTGATGCTTTCTAACTGTACTTTTAAGGACAGATTTTCATGCAAATACAAGCACTGGCATTTAAACAAAGAAAATCATTAATCTGAATCTAAACTTCATATTAACCATTCAGAGTTTTATTTTCCTCAGTTTGCCTTTTTTTCTTTCCTCTTTTCAAAGTCATTTGGTGCCACTTCCAGAACCTTCTTAAAATGCATGCAGAGCTTTTTGCTGCCTTTAGATGATTATTTGGCAGTGAAAAAATGAAACTTAGATGAACCTTGACATACTTCTCAGGGTATAATTCGTATCATCGGGATTTATCTACTTTAGAAACTAAGGAGTTAATCATCTCATTTTATTGCTAATTTAGAAAAGCCCTCCCTCCCGGACACTCTCACTTTTCTAAATTCACACTGCTTATGACCTGAGCCTTTTATACACTGCTCTATTACCAACAGCTAATCCCTCTCACTTATTGATAATTGGACAAAACGGAACAACTTGCCAGCTCCTGAGCCCAGCTCACCACTGAGGCTTCTATTCAAATATTCCCAAAAAAACCACATTGGCTTCCAAGTTTGGTTCTTTTGTGGCTTATCAATGGGAAACAAGTGAGAGATTTTCTCATGGCTTAGGAATTTCACCAAGTCTAACCTGCTTATTGAGCACGCTTTAAAGGAATAACATTTACAGTGTAGACAGTTCACAGAGCTCCTGGCCTACATGTCAATGAATAGCCTTGCAATTCTTGTTTACTGAAATAATTATTTTAGTGCATATATTTAAACTATAATTATACAATAAGTATCTCTTTGAGAACTTACTTTATTTTGTGGATTCATGCAAATTCAAAGGAGAGATGCCCCCGCATCTAAGACTCATGCAGATTTATCACAGGATTAAGCCACAGGCACTGCCTTCTATCTGCTTAGTTAGTTCTTGAAATTATAGAAGCCTATGAATTGATACCACACAGAAATCAATGCACTGCTTTCTTAAGGGGATATTCCATCAAATTTTGAAACTGCATTGCTGCAGACTTGCAGGTTTAGGAAGTATTTTCTACATTTAAGCTTAATAAACATATTTAATGGCATCTGCTCGCATGAAGTAAGCCTTAGGGGCATATGCTAAGAAGCAAGGACAAAGACTGTGGTAACTGAATTATTATAGAAAGAAATTAAATGCTTACAACAGGGTAGCATTCAGAGATGCTCACAAAGAGGGGACAATGCGTTTCACTCATTCATGGCTTGAATTTATGCCCTTCCCAGTTCAATGGGGCAGTGTTTGCTGCCTTTCCTGCCTCCCACAGCTCAGCCTGGACACAGGGCAGCCCAGCAGGCTCGAGGGACTTCTTCCCTCTGATTCTTCCTCCAGCCTTCTTTACCACTTTTTCACCCCAATCTGACCATGTTTTCTTACAGCGTTTAACATATCTCACATGTTGATTTCCCTAGAAGTTTGATATTAAATCACAGATGGGAAGCCATGCAATTTATTAAAGCTGAGTGCTTATGTTTAGAAGGGTTGGGAAAGTGGCCAATACATGAATTGAAATGACACTCAGCTTTAGAAAATTGTCCATTTAAGGAAGTTAACTGACTCGAGACACAGGAGGAAAAAAAAAAAAGACTGAAGGAAAGAAAAAGGAATCTTTAACAAGTTCATTAGAAAATCAGAAGTATTGAGTATTACCTGTTTTAAAGAACTATTTAAATATCTTTCTGAATTAGCATGACTATCTCATCACCAAAAATCAACCCATTCCAAGTGAGAAGTACAAAGTATTCTTTCAAGATACTGACACTGTCTATTTGAGAGTTGCTTTATTAGCTAATCTATTCATACCTGATGTTAATTTACCCCTCTATCCATTTACTTGTTCAAGCACCAATAACTGTCTGCCCTTTGCTCTTAGACATAAGGGGAATGAGGGTCCGCCCATGGAAAGCATCACTCTTCAGGCACTGTGGCAAAGCCTTGGCATTTTCCCACACATGGCAGAGCCCAGAGATGATGAACGGGAGCTCTGGCAAGAGACATCCAAGTGCAAGGTTGATCAGGAGGAAGACCCAGAGCATCGGACCTAGGCATCAGTCATTCCTCCCCAGGGATCTTCCAGGAAGTTAAATCCAAATATCCACAGCATTTGCTTTCATGTGTAAGAAAGTAATGTCTTGGTATTAGCCATGCACCTTGGAAGGACAGAGAAAATGGCCTCATATGATTTTCTGTAAGACAGAGCTCAGACCCCTGCTGGGGAAGAACATGACTTCCCTCGTGGCAGCCGTCTCAGTGGGGCTTTGTGCCTCAGTTCTGGAAATGCAGAAAGGCAGTGGGCTGATGATGCAGCCTAGTAGAAGAGCAGGTGGTTGGCACACACGGGTCCTAGGTTTCATCCTCAACATGCATGTAACTATTATGCATCACAAACGCACATCAATAAGAAAAATGATAAAGAAGTTATAAAAGGGGGATAGTAGCAAAAAAAAAAAACAACTACCCAAAAATTGTATATGAAAAAAAAAAACAAAACAGAAGGAGCCTAGTGCTGTTTGGGTAGCATTATTTTATTTATTGGAAGCAAGTACAGCGTGTTGCTTTTCTGTGAGGTCATGTTGCTTGTTACTTTCTGATTCCTTTCTCTCCCAAACCAGACTCATTTTCTCCAAATTCTGCACCTTGCTGGCACTGGGTTCTTCTTTGGTGGCCACATGCTGCCCATAGGAGACACCTAAGGTAGCTTTCCAGGTGTGCTGGGGACTGGCTTTTCTAGAGACCCACCATGTCCACCTTTTCCCTGGCCCAGATCAAAGCTGTCTCTTTCCTTTCCTGATCCCTTCAGGTGAAGGGGGATAACAGATGCTAGATGGGTCCCCTTTCCATCCCTGGTCCCTTCGCCCACCTTAGCTTCCAAGGTGTCCTCAAGGCAGCTCTGTGGGCAGATTTCTTTGTACTCTCGGTCCTGCTGGCCAAACATCCAGCACCAGAGCCCTGAGGTGCAGCACACTTTTGGGTCATTGCACTGTTGAGCTTTCATTTATTCACAAGAATGTGTTTGTGTTGGATCTTTAGAGTATTTTCCGACTTCAAAGCTACATCAAATTTGCTTAGTTTTTCTATGCACGCATTGTGAAGAGAGCGGTATTTGTTTTAGGTTTGCATCAGTTACAGAAGGAGGCATCTTCACTTCCTCTTGCATGGAGAAGTTTTGCCCCTGCATTTTCATTGCCTGCTAGAACCGTTCTGGCGCTTTGTTTTGGTGTCATCTTCCTTTCTCCTAATTGGTCCCACTTACCTATGTCCCTTTCTGTGAGCCTGAATATTTCAGATTTGGCACAGGCAGGGCAGCTCTTGAGACTTCAGGCTAGACTCCTTCTCATTTTTTTCTCCTTAATAATATTGACAAAAACAAACAGCATGTATGCTAAAACTGAATATGTGCCTCAAAGGGAATGTGGAGCACGCTAAACATTGATTTGTAAACTTTACAACCTTAGATTTCAGATTTCAGAATGACACTAAAGAGATGGAGTCATTCTTAAACTCCTGTTCCTCCTACTCCAGCCAATAATCACGACCAATACAAAGATAATGACTATTAACATAAAAAAATGCAGCTTACATTTTTCTTGAGCTTAGAATTTCTTGTTCTGAGATATAGAACATGAAATCTTTCAAAGTTTGCAGTTTTATGCTTGACTCAATTTTCATAAAATAGTATCATTACAAAGTCTAGATTACAGTCCTGTGCGGAATATCAGAGAGATCTAAATTTGCCTTATACTTCTATTAGTTAGTATTCCCTGCATTCGGAATTTCACTGTTTTTGCACATTAACCTTGGGCATCAGTGATCAGCCACAACCTGTAAATCACATTTCTTTACCTATTTACACATAATGTAACTACTATCATCACCAGGACACCAGCTGAAACAAACATAAATCTTACGTCACTATGTGGAAGGACTTACACAGAGTCTTCTAATCTTACCCTGACTTGGATTTCCTTCAGTAGTCCAGATGCCTGTCTCTGCTGAGGAAAACTCCAATGCAGTTATTTTCCATAGTTCCTAAACTGTCACATCCTCACCAAAGGGGGGCAAGGAGAAAAAATACCAGAATTAGGGAAAAAAATTTACCATAACCAAATTTCATAGTTTTCTTCAGCTAACAAGAGTGAGCAAAAGTAAGACATGAGACTTAGTAATCAAAAAACATTTCTAGCCAACTTTTACATTTGTTGGAAACTACAGCAACTGGTTGAAATATTAGGAAGTGATGGAGCCTACAGAAACATAAGGGGGCTTGAAGAAAGAAATAGGTGTTCCCCTTTCCCAGGAGAGATGGATGTGAGGCTGATGGGCTGTGATGATGCTGTGGTCCTGGCATGATCACCTCATGACCAAACAGTCATCAGAAACCTCCCTCCAGGCTGTGACCAGTCCTGAAACAGCCTGAGCCAAAGGTCACAGAAACAGGCGTGAAAGTGTTAAGAAGCCATACTGCTTAAACTGGGTTGCAGAACTCCTATTAAAAATGGCAGCACTATAAATGTTCTAGTATTGTCAGGAATGTTCTGTTGGATGACACTGCGCTGTGATTTGTACACACAGCGGACCAGAGTTGATGGGTGAATGAAATGATCCATAACCTTCTCTGACACATTTAGAGCAGTTCAGCTGCACGCGGAGAATAGTCCATCATTCGCACCCTTCTGTGAAAGCCGGTTTCACCAAGTGTTTCAATGAAATATGTGCAACTTCCCATTTAAATTAGTACCACATGAACCATGAAGAGCACCACAGGTATCTGTTGTAGCACCGGCCTAATGCAAAAGTGGCCTGTCTTGTAATGCTCGAACAGGAAAGACATACAACCATTCATCTGTAACATATTAAAACCAGAAGAAATAAATTACTCCATAGATGAAGAATTATTGCTGGTGAAGAAAATGTGCAAAGGTAGTCCTAAAAAGCAGCTTTTACTAAAAAATTATCGCAACAGCATTTGAATTCTTAATGCATATTAAATGGGAGAACTTGTAACCATAAATCATCATTTTTAAATGGAGAAAATCTGGTTAAAACTTTCAGCAGAGATTTGTTTCCTTTTGTCACCACAGTTTCAGCCTTGGCATTGCTAAGAGATTGCCTGCATTTTGCCAGGAGCAGTGACTCCAAGAGGTTATAACACAGGCAACCAAAGAGCCAGGGATGTATTCGTTGTCTTTGTTTTGTTTTTGAATATTTGTTTCCTAACATGAGGTAAAATATAATGTATCAACAAAGCAAGATCTCTCTGCTATAAAAGTGCTGTTCTAGTAACACTCTAATGAATGGACAGAGCTCACTGCTGAAATGCATGTGCCTTCGGTATTTAGTAAGAACCGTAAACACCTTCCCAGTATAGACAGTGGTACTTGAAAGAAAAACAAAAGCTGTGATTCTGTTGCACTGCCTTCCCCACGGCCACTATAAACGCTTAGACAAAGCGAACAGTAAGACCAAACCCCTTGGGTTAAGGCCGTAGATCACATACTTTACTAAATGTTTCACACGTGCCATCTCACGTAGGCCCTGTGGCAAGCCCTATCTGGTAGATAATTTTATAATCACTGTTTTCCAGAATAAAGAAGGTAGGCTGAGGAAATGAAGGAACCAGGTCTAAGTCAGCCCCCAAATTCTAGAATTAGAAATCGGTGGAGAGTCTGGTGGATTCCAAAACACCTCCAGAAAAAAAACTGTTTGATTCCTCAAACATAACATGGGATGCAGTGGGGGCCACCATCATGCTATTCTTATTTCAGAGTGTGAACTGGCCTGCCAAGGTCACCCCCAAAACCATGATGAGTTCAATGTTAAGACTGAACAGGAGGCCGGGCAGAGACGTAAACCAAACCTTGGGCCTTTACTAAACCTCCTCACCCCATTCTCCTCCTCAGAGTAAATCTACCCATTTCACTTGAAAGTAGCACAGGACACATGGGAAAACATTGTCCAAGGAGGTGGTGTGCATAAAAACATAGTCTCTGAAAAATATTTTTGTTATATTTACAGAAGATGTTGAGCTCATTACAAAAGAAAAAGTTCAGCTGTGAGCCAAGAGACATGGGAAAGAGATTCACTTTCAGTCACCTGCAAAGTGGTTTCCTACCAAATGTTGGAAAGCATGTTGATGTCTTCTCACTGGCCAGGACTTTCCTGTATCAACACTGTTGTGGTTCCCTGAGACATAACAAACAAAGCTGGAATCTGGGATAATTGAGAATGCTCAGTGACCTTGGACATAATGTTATTTGTATATATCAATATGCCCTCAAAGACTCATGTGCTCAAAGGTGGGGTTTGGGGAGGTGACTGGATCATGGGCATATGATCCTTAGTGCTGAATTAGTCCCCAAATGGGTTTATAGCAGGTTGAGAGGTTGGGAGTCAACCTGGGAGGGAGGAGGTTGGTTGCTGAGGATATGACCTGGAGGGATTTACCTCCCTCCTCCTCCCCTGATTTCTCTCAGCTTCCTGCCTGCTACACCATGGACTATTTTTCCTCTACCATGCTGCTCTGCCTTGGAACCAGCTGACTATGGATTGAAACCTCTACAAACTGTGAGCCAAATAAACCTCTCCCCCTTTAACTTGTTGGTATCCAGTATTTTTTTCACAACAAAATACATTTATGATGAAAAACCTTCCCAATAAGATGCATAGTGTATCCATATGGTGTAATAACACTAAGGCTTTTTTTCATGCTATATTCAAACCTCCTACCTTAAAACTGTGCTGCTAATACTAAACCATTACCTATTTGGGCAGGATTTTTCATCATGCACTCCACCTGAGGGAGTATTCCTGGCTCCAGGAATACTCAACATGTGAAGCAAATGTAATTAGGGGCAGCAATTTATCAAAACTGCCACTGGTAAGTCTGGTGTCACTTACTAAATAAAATCCTGTTGTGAGGTATACAAAGAACAGTGCTGCAGTATTTACCTGAAACCTGCATTTTCTAGGAGCTACAAAATTAAGAGTTCCATGTTGTTTGAGTAGAAGCCCTGGAAGCAATTCTGTTTCTTATCGAACACTCCTTATTCTGCCCTCTGCATTGTGAATTATACCTAATGCAAAATACAATACCATATGACACAACACAATACAATAAACAGTAACAGGCCACTGATAAAAAAGTCTCAATCTAAGTGCAGAAATATGGAAGTTCTATGATCTACCTATAAATAGGAAGCATTTTAGGAACAAAAGGAAAAGTAGTGTATTGCTGTTCATGCTTAGTTAGGATTTATTTTTAAGCCACAAAGCAAAGAGAAACACATGATCTGAATATATCCAGAGGAGACACCGGTCCCTCCACACTATGCGGGAACCCAGGAAACACTCAGCACAGGCCTGAAGCGAGCTTAGTAAAGGAAATCTTTCCAGGGAGGAAGGCAGGGATGTGAGAAATAAGAAACAGGAATTACTTCAAAGACATCAGTGGCAGGGTGATTACAAGAAATGTGTAGTCTCTGTCTCCTGTAGCTGATGCATCCAAACCTTGTGTAATTCCCTGGAGAAGGACAGGGTGAGAAGATTACACTTTGTGATTTACAAAAAAGACCCTTCAGTTATCAGTGGAGAGGTGACTAGGTGGCCTCTAGGTGGCTTCAGCATGGAACCCGCTGCCTTGAAACCAACCAGGAGATTCAAGAGTGAGGACTTTCTGCTCCACCCCTGACCTCCAGGGAGGAGGAGGAGGAGGAGGAGATTGAGTTCATCTCCCTGTTCACGTGTCTGTGTGACACAGTCTCCATGAAATACCCCGAGGAAAACCCCACACACTTGTGGTCATGTGTGACCTGAGTACAAACAGCTCCACGCCAGCATCCCTTGCGGGCGGTGTAAAGCTTGGTTAAAATGGTAATAAACGTATGATATACAGAGATCAACCCTTCTTTTAAACGAATTATGTAATTAACCGGGACAGCATGAGGCTTCCTGCCCAAGCTGACTAATTGCATCTATTCTGTAAGTTTCCTCATTACTAGGAGCCATGGCCAGCTTGAAGGCTGTTTGAGAAGTACCTGTCTCCTCAGTTCCTGGATGGTGTGTCTCTTGGAGAAAGGACCGTTTCTCCGCCAGGGCTAGAACCTAACTGCATACACAGCGGCCACCTGTGGACGTGCCTATCAATACGAGCTCGGCCGTGAGAACACACGTGTGAGGGTGTGCACACGCACAGGGGCAGCGAGGCACAGAGAGGACTAGCGCTTCCTCTTTCAGGTCTGAGCTTCAGGCTTCTTCTCTGTGGAAGAAGAGCAGCTATTAAAGTCATAGCACAGTTCATAAAAATAAAGCCCTGTGTCCTGTGTTCAGAGGCTGCAGTGTGGCCAGCCGTGGTTTTAGCCTTTCGTGTGTTCCTTTGGCCTAGGGTCTGGGCGCCCTGCCCGCCACATTCCATTTTCCTCCCAGCTCCAATTATCACCAGCCAGTTACCACAAAATAATTGTCAAATGGTCTCTAAGCGGTGGTTATTTTGGGTCCCCCTCCCTTCTCAGTTACACTGCCCACACCTCATCACCTTCCCCACCTCCTCCCAGTGAGGGCCACCCAGAGCCCCCCAAGCCGCCCGCCCGAGTGGCTCTCTGCTCCTGTGTCTTGGCAGCTCTGTGTGAGGATGTGCACCCCAGCTAGTCCGTCTCTGATGCGGCTCCTTCACGCCCTCTTCTACGCGGCGCCTGCTGCTCCTATTGTGCCCCGCTGTCCTGCGCCGGGGCCCATCCTTCATAGGCGAGTTGGTTGTCGTGTAATAAGAAACGCCGGCCGCGAGGCAGTCTGAACCCGTTTCCCGCGTGGCCAGGGCCTTGCGTCCCTCCTCTCTGGAGCCTCCCTCCCTGCCGGTGCTGGCTGGCCCGGGTGGCCCAGGCTGCGGCTGTCCCCTGCATGCGTGACCCGAGGTCTCACCCGGAGGAGGAGCAGCCCTTGCTACCCTGAAGACCTCGCCTTTCACTCGGCGCGCTGTGCCTCACTCCCCAGGCGCCCCTCCGGCTCTCTGCGGCCAGCCCCACCTGCGCGCCCAGGTTTCATCCCGGGCCCTGCCCGCTTCCGCTCTGCACACGGCCGCAGCACAGACACACACCCGAGGCCGCCGTCGCCACGGCCCCACGTCCATCGATCACTTCGGTCTCCGGGGATTTTTATAAAGTGAGATGCGCGTTTCTCCCTGTGGTTTTGTTGGCGACAGCTGCCAGAGACGAGGTTGAATCTGCGGGAGCAAATTTTAGTACTTTTGCTTCTGAAAAGCTTGTGATCGAAGGAACAAGAGATACTATAACTTACTTTTGATAAAATCCCCGTTGTTCTGGGGATCCGTTCAGTTTTACCCGCAGCTCTGGATGTATAGGCATGTGTTTGTGAGCCTATGTTTCTAACGCTTTGTAGTGAAATCAATTATTTTACATGTGTTTCAAACCCGCAGAGGCTTTTGGTACCATTGTTTGCTTTGGCACAGACAGAACTGGTGGAGTCGGGAGAGAATTTCTTCATCCTATGCAAACCCTCCGCTCTTCTGCCAATATTTGATATCCCATCTTCAGTCTTGTTTATTCTGTTTGTGGTAAATTATCATTTTGGCAAGGTGCCCTTGAAACAGACTTCACTGGTACAAAAATGCGTCTGATCTGGCCAGCAGGACAAGAAAGATGTATAATTCCTCCTAAGGACAATTCTGGCGGGGACTGGGGCGGGTTGGGTTCAGATCATGAGGTTCTTATCTCCAAAGCACAGCATATCCAGTATTCTCTGCAGTTTCACCTCAGATTGTTTAAAAATAAGTAATCATTAAAAGAACTGCTGTGCTCATATTCTTGAAGTGATTTGTACAAAGAACCCAAATAAAACTCAGGTAAATGGAACTCCACACAAGCTCATTTGGACAGAAAGCACTGTCATCTAGTAGAGGAATCCTATCTCTGGCTACGGGCAGAATTACCTTAGGTACGTGCCGAAGTTGTGGTGCACACTTGATTTATCATGTCACAAGATCATTAAGGAGGAGCATTTCTGGTGATCTTTTACAACAGGGGTGAAGGAGACCATTACCAACTGCAAGGGTTTTACATACCTGGATAAAACATTTTCAAAAACAGAAAAAAACTTATCTAGTTTGCTCAAATAAAATATCCAAATCCATAAAAATATAATTACCTGTCTTAGGAATTATCATGTAAAAATAATTAATGACTTACCAAAAAACTATCTAGAAATGCCAAATCAGCTCATATGTGTCACAGCCTAAGTCTTCTCTGCTCTAAATTTGTATTTCAAATGGTGTATTACAACACCTCCTTATTCTTTTTACTTACCAAAAGGGCAGAAATCAAATTAAGAAAATATGCAGAAATCGAGAGCTAAATTACAGGATAAAAATTCACATATACTGAATTGCATTTCTCATTTTGATAATTTATGGAAAAATAATCCATGTAAAGAGAAAAAAGTATATTGGGTTGAATATTTATATAATGCATTTATATCTCTCAAAATATTATCTACATCAAATTTTCTGCATATTAGTTATATATATATATATATATATATATATATACCCACAAATAGGAGCTAATCAAAACACACTGCTATTTGGACATGGCTTAGCTTGCAATTTTAAAGATACTATGATATTGAATCTATACTTTGGGAAGAGGGGTTCTGAGAATTTAAAACCCTGTTACATTCCAAGTAAGTAGGGTGGCAGTGTGACACAGGCTGCACTGTCAACTTGATCAACTTGAGAGACACGTAGGGTTTCACAAAGCAGACTTCTGTGTGTCTGGCTGGGTAATGGGGGCGTAACTTTGGAGACTGCACCTGGTCACTGACTCTTTGTTTCTGGCCTGATTCCCAGCTCTCTGCCTCCTTAGCCATTATGAAACGAGCAGCTATGCTTTGCCCTGTCACAGCTTTCCACCATGATGCTGCCTTAGCGACAGCTGATCACAAACTGAATCCTCTGAAATCAGGAACCAAAATAAAGTTTTTTCCCTTTAGGTTCTGAATGGCAGATATTTTGTTTCATTCGTGGGAAACCTGACCAACACAGGTAAGGTGTAAGGTGCTACTTTCATATGTGCTGAGTAGCAAGGAAAAATTCACTCTGGATTAAAATTTAGTTAAGGTGACCCCCTAAAGTAGCAAACACAAATGCATACACTCTCAGTTTTATCAAGGCTGTAGAAATAAAATCGTCTGATCTGATGACATGCCAAAGACACAAAAGCTATATAGATTACTTTTCTTTCCAAATTATTTTTGGAAATATTTTGCTATAGTCATACAAATCTCATGAAAAATAAACATTTCTCTATAGAATAATTCACAAAGCTGTTGGAAATAAGAACATAGGACAAGACTTAAGGGAAACAATTCAGACATCGTGATTGAAGTACAGTTGAGATTCACTAATCAAGGACGCTTTCGCTTGTCTTCTTTCTAGTTCTGGAACATGGTTTCAATCATCATGTTCCAAAACCCATGATGAAAGAGAACACAAGAACAAAGCCACAGAGGAAACTGTCTTGATCTCTGGTTATTATCTAACATTAGTATGTACTTTTCTGTGTAGAATCCACTTTTTGTAAGGTCACTCTGGGAAAGCATTTCATTTCATTTTTATTGCAAACAGTATTTAGAAAGATAAAATTTGAGATTATGAGCATAAAATATGCATCATGCAAACACTTCAGGTGAATTTCATTTTACCAAAAAAAGCAATAAATTTGTGTTAAGCAAAATCATAAATTATAGAACTTATTCCTTTAGAAATTCAAAACTAAACATTTTCAAATTTCATGATTACCATGTATTCAAATAAGGAGCATTGTTTTAGTCTTCAGGATGTGAGTTAGTAAAATCACCTATTCATCAAGCAACAAATAGTGCTGTTGAGATGGGGACAAAGCAAATGAGGACAAATAAAGTCCAGTTTTCATGCAACGCACACACAAAAAGGGAACATGGACAACAAAAAGACTATAAAATCATGATAAGGGTTACGTAAGAAGAGCAGAACCCATGGCAGGAGGAATTACAAGGAAGGCATGACTCAGCCTCCCCAGGGAGGGAACCTTAAGCTTAAATCCACAGCCACTAAAATTTAGCAACAAAAAGGATGAGGGGACATTATGTCACCATCATCAGCAGAAAAATTTTTCTTTTCAGGCTGCAAAGTAGCTGAAGGCTCAGCACAGGAGCAATGTTATCAGCTATTTTAAAAACCAAAATAATTTCTGTACACATAATCAATTAAAAGGGTTGAATTGTACTATCCAAGATGGTAGTCACTCGCACCAGAAGTTATTAAGCACAGGAAGGAAACTGGGTTCGTCTGCATCATGACAAACCATCTGGGTCAAACATACAAAAGCTTTTAAATATTGTGCAGAGAAAGAATGTAAACTGTCTTAATTTTTAGGATTTCATGTTGAAATCCTAAAAATTTGGTTAAATAAAATGTGTTACAATTTATTTCACCAGCTCCCTTTATTTTTTACCATCACCATCAGAAATTAAAAGCGAGGTATGCAGAGGTGAGTCCTTTGCACAAGTTTATGTACTTAACATTTTCCCTACTTGAACCCATTAAGTACAATTTTAGATCTGGATATAGTGCAAGAACCAACAAAGTAGAATTTGAAAGGGAAAAAAAATAGAGAAATAGAGGGATCCCAACAGAGGAGTTAAAACATCATGACCCTGGATTATATGAACTCTTCTAGGAAAAGAAAGAGACTCAAGTCTGATGTTTCTGATCACAAATCTAGAGGTCGAAGGAAACCAAGAGGGTCTCACTCAGCCCCTCTATATTGCAAGGAGTCTCCTCAGCATGGCCAAGGACATCAGTTAGCAGCCTGTGGGGAAAGCCCTCTTTGTGCCACTGGGCACAAGATTTTCCCGCATCATCCAGAGGCTGGAGGCTGAAGACAGCAGCCCTGAACCACCCTGGTTGGGAAGTCTGCATACACCAGATGCTTCCTCCTCCCACTGCAGGACCAAGTCAGCCAGAGACAGCTGAGCAGCAACGAACAGGCCAAGTGCTAGAAATACACAGTGAACATACAGACCGATTATTATGGATAGTGAAAACCACATTGCCGCGACCTCCCTGATAATACTCCAGCTGACTTCAAATACACTGTTCCACTGCTCATGCCGCTTTCTGCAGCAGTCCTGTAAAGCTTCTTTCTTGAGGTCTTTATGAGTTGCGATCAAAAATCCGGTGAATGCTGCTAGCCAGTGGCATTCGGTGGAAAGCAGCCTCTATAAATATTATGGTGTGAACTCACCCACCTTTTTACAGGACCTAGAACCATGCAAATTCTGACTCTTCCACAACGTCAAAATGAGCACTGAAGTTCAAGGTTTGGAGTCAATTCAAGACATTGAATCAGCCACGAAAACATGGTTCCAGACATAAAAGAGCACTTGGAGAACTGCTTGAGAAAGTGACGTGCACGAGGGGTGAGTGTGCTGGAAGACGGGGAGAGCTGGAAGGAGGTGGAGGGCCAGTGTAGTTTACCGTGATGCATATCGAAACAAAACCCTTAGTATTAACCATGCTTTCCCTTCGCGTCTCCTGTACAAAGCAAACAAGACGGCATCAGGGCAACTCTGAAAACACAACTCCCACTAGAACTGCAATTTACAAACACAGAGCAATAGCTGAAGCATTCCAACAAGAATAAGCAACGCCATATAAGACCATAGTTTTGTAAAAAAAACCCAGAACACAGTGGAGAACCCCTCATCATACTGGACTTGGAAATCTCATTATGTTTAGGAAAAAAAAATGGTTATTTAATATCAACTCTGAAGTCACGAAATCAAAGCATAAAAAGTGGACAAGCAAACAATGACCATACAAAGCATTCTGTTTGGCGAACATTTTATGCTTTGATTTTGTGACTTGAGCAACTATTTCTAAGATAACAATATGTAATTTATCAATTAGTGATTTCTTACTGGTTTTTAAAAATTCTGTATTATTTCTGCACTTTTTTCTGTTTTTCTTTTTTTTCTAAATTAAAATATATATATATATATATATATATATATATATATATATATCAACTCTGACAGGACTCCAGTGGTACAGTCATCTAAGAGGGATGACTTTTTAGCTTAGACAAGGTCATGTTTTCTATTATATGATCCTTTATATTTTATTCATTTAAAAAAATGTAATTCACTTATATTAGTATGTTTGTCATGGATAACAATCACATTCTTCATGGGAATTTATGCCTGTATGTAACACATTTTTTTTTCTATTCTCCTCCCTTTCTGTCAACTCTTCTTGCCTCCTTGTTTACAATACCTCTGTTTCCATTTTTTCCCTTCAATTGTCTCTTTTCCATTCTGTCCCTTCCCTTTCTTCCCATTCTTCTTTCCCTGTTTCATTAAAATAAATTCATCCTGTGTCCTAGTATCTTCCCTCCGTCTTGCTCCTTATTTACAGTTTGGATTTCTCTCACAAGAGAAATAATGTGCCATTTTGACTTTGTGATATCTGATTTATTCCACTTTAAATTATGGTCTTGAGATGCATCCACTTACCCAAAAATGTCTCAATTTATGCACAGAGTAGTGTTGCATAGTACTTAAATATCGTATTGTCTTCATTCACCCCTCGGTTGATGGGCATTTTTGAGGCAGCCACCATAGCTTCAACATTTAATTCTAAAATTTCTTCAAAAAAGTAAAACAAAATCTCAGCAAAGAAATAGAAAGGTTGGGTCTGGCGTAAAAAAGCAACATGCAAAATCACTGAGGTGAAACAAATCTTCTGTACTTTGACTGTGGCAGTAGGTACAAGAGTTTGCATGGGGTAAACCTGCATGAAATTAAACACACTCAGTACACACACAGAAATGGAGGCAGGTAGAACTCAAGAAATTTGAGCACTGAGCACTGTTAGTGGATGGTAAAGTAAAGTAAAGCATTTGTTGAGAAGGGCTACTATAGTTTTGCAAGATGTTATCTCTTGAAAACAGAATCATGAGTCTGGAGTTACATGAAAATAAAGAAGTTACATAAACATTACGTGAATGATTCACATCATATTTCTATTAATTACTCCTAGTCTAAAATAGTCAACATACCAGTTCCATGGTATTATGTATAACTTTGGAGAGAGTGATAATGAAATTAATAAGGAAATGGTGAAGAAAGAGAAAAGTTAGGCTGAAGACTGAGATGATAATAACAGAAGTTTTGAACACTGTTACTCCATTGTGCTAGCTCAGTGTCTTCGTTTGCAGGTCTCTAAAATGAAAAGGAAATATCAGAATGAAGAGAGGTGCTCCCTTTTCTACCACCTCTATTTCCCATCTGCCATATAACAGGTGTTGAATGGTTCATTTTTAAGTGGAAAGAATTAAAAAGGAAATGGTCCAAATTTACATAGATGGTTCAGGGATTCAATCACTTGAAAGAAACCTTCAGATACTATTCTAACCTTCAGATACTTCAGATACAAAATTTCTCTTAATAAAAAAGTTGTCTAGTAGAATTAGCAGTGATTTTGTGTATTGCTAAGAGAGAGCTGTCTGGAAATAAGAAAGCTGATGTTCTCCTTTGGAGAGTAACACTTGTGTGCCCATGTCTCTGTGTGCAAGTATATTTAAACTGACAAAACTCTATGAATTTCCTTATCCATGAAATATCATTTGGAACGCAGTTATTGAAACACTGAAGTTCTGACCATCCTGGCCGCAGCTTGCTTAGAGATTGAAGGCTCTACTTCAAAACAAGTATGTTAAGAAGCCTCATTTAAAACAGAGAGAGAAAAATCGAGACCTAAGAGTCTGGCGGCTGTGCGAGGGCAATGTGCTAAGCTGCAGGGCACGAGGCTTACAGAGACCGTGGCTGCCAAACTCTCATTGGAAAGGACTTCAGGTCAAAATCAATGATCCAGGGTAATTCAGTTCCACATGAAAAAATCAAGACCACTAGCAAGAAAGTTGTGGATTGATAAAATGCTACACAAATGCACATTTCTTCTCTGGGCTTCTTAGCTGAATTCAAAAATAACTGCACAGAACAACATATGGTAAATTGGACTCATAACATTTTAAAATAAAATGTAAAAGAGAAGCATAAGAGCAAAGAATTTTTAATAAGGACATTTCACCTCATAGGAATGTGTACAAAAATGAGGAGAATCTGCAGCGGCATATCCAGTGAATATGTGAAATGATGGTTTCTCTTCTTCCACATTTTGGCTTTTTTTAAAAACACATAAAATCGTATAAGTAATGGCTCTTGCAGTATATTATTGATTGTTGAGCTGCAAAATTATATGAATGCAATGTACAATAATAATATCTAGTGAATAAAGACGTCCTGCAGTCAGTTAGTGTAAATCTGAAGTCGTTTCTGATAAATTAAAATACATGTTGTGCATCATACCACAGTGATGCATGTGCAGCCATGTTTTACAGCAGTAGTTTGTAATAGTTAAATCTTGGAAACAACCCAAATGCCCATCAACTGAGGAATGGATAAAAAAGAGGTGGTGTTTTCATACAGTAGCCTACTACTCAGCCATAAAGAAAGATATACTTGAGATGTTTATAGATAAATGGATGAAACTAAAGACCATATTCATAAGTGAAATATATCAGACTCACATGTGTATACATCATATTGGCTCCCTAGTGTGAGAAGCTGAAAGAAATAGTACATGTATGTGTATATATACATGTGTATGAGAGTTGATAGTTACACTACTAACATAAAGCATATGAAGAATAAAAACTAAATTTGTAGAAAAAAATCCAACTGTATCATTCACAACATTAAATGTAAGTGAACTTAAAAATTCAAACAAAAGTTAATTTTGCATATTGGATAAAAAATGAAATCAATTCATACCCTATTTATGAGACATAAATGTTAAAATCAAAGCAGAAATGGTTGATCCAAAGAAATACTACATAAATTATGTGTTTTAGTTTCCTAAATTTTCCATAAGAAACAAATTAGATGCACATTTACTTCCTCAAAGTTCTGAAGATCAGATGGCCAAAATCAACTTCACTGGGCCAAATAGACTTTTCAATCCATTTATATCTAATGTTATGAATGATACACTTGAATTTTTGTCTGCAACTAAAATCACCTTTGCCGAACAAAAGCCAAGGCATCAGGTGGTCACACTGACAAGAACCCCAGACAGAATCCACCCTGCTTCTTCCAGGTAGAGATGGCAGATTGGCATCTTGGATTTGTGGCTGCGTCACTTCCATTGCTACCTCTTTGGTCGCACTGCTCCCTTCTCTGAGTGAAAACTTCCTCTACCTCTCTCATACGGGGACGCTTGACTGGATTCAGGGGCTACCCAGAGAGTCCAGGATGATCACCTGTGTGAAGGTTGACGACTCAATCCCTTCTACAAAGACATTATTTCATTTATGGTAAAATCATAGGCTCCAGGGATTAGGCTCTAGTTAATTTCAGTGGCTAATGTCCAGCCGGCTGAGAACATTCCTCTGGCCTCTAAAGATTCACATCCATCCCACACACAGAATGCATACAACCCCTGTCAACATTCTCAACCTATTTCAGCTCAGCAGGAAGAGCTCATGTAAATGTCATGCGTTTAAAAGTCGCATGTACCATCACCTAAATCATCTATAAGTCAAATGTGAGTGAAACTTCTGGTATTACCCCCTGTAGGACATAAACCATTGACACTTGAAGGCCTGAAAATAATTTATTGCCTTCTAAAATACAGTCATGGGATACAGTCAGTATAAACACTCATCCTACAAATAAAGGAACATGATAGGTAGAAAGGAGTTATTTCCAAGCAATTTAAAAATACAAATCCAAAGGAGTGAATTCAATGGATTTTGATAACAAGAATTATCCTCTATCCTGGGGTTCAACTAATCTCATCCTCCCTTCAATAATTTCTTTTAAATAAAATATCATATGTTCGAAGTTCAGCAGCTTTAGAAGCTTTAGGTTGTAGAATTTTAGGAACCCTGAAGCTTTTCTTCATCTCATGCCATTCACGCCCATTCATCACTGTACCTGCTCATGTAATCTTGTCACGCATGTTGTACATTTCTTACATTCCTAATGGGCTCATCACAGACCACAGGTTTTTCCTCATGAATGTGGCTCAGATTTTGGTTTGAGCTGAGAAGACTGAGCGAACTGTGATCTCTTTAACATTAGCAAAAGGTTGACCAGCTGCACCTTCGACCTCTCTCCAGTGTACTCTCCTCACCGACTTTTTCTAATTGCCTATGTTTGTTGTGTTGTAGTTTAAAATGTGGAGAGGCTGAGAACATCCCGTATAAGGAAATATGGTTTCCTCTGTGTTTCACATTTCTTTGTCCAAGTCCTCAGCTAACAGATTCTTGTTTCTTACACAACTGCAGACCGAATTCAGCTCAATTTCAGGCCACTGTGCAAAAATGATTGTCTTTCCTTCCATTTCTAACAACATGTTTCCCATTTCGCGCTAAGCCCTCATTAGATGCATCTCTCACAGTTCATGTTTGTACCAGCCCCGTGGTCACGGGGCCGCATGTATCTCCTCAATCCAGGTTATGCAATGCACTTGTGTTCTTGTTCTTGCTCTCGCATTCTCCCCACTTCCTTCTGGAGCTTCTCTAGAACCGTGGCACCAGCCACATTTCTAGGATTAATCTGTTCATTGTCACCATTTCTCCTATCTCGTGCTTCAAAGCTTCCAGCCTCTCTGCATTACTTGCTTACAAAACCTTTTCTTTAGTTTTTTGTTGTTCTATATGTTTGACGCAGCCCAATGCTACATCCTAGTACCAAAATCTGGACTTGCTTCCTGGAGGTACCATGACAAATTAGATGGTTTAAAGCAGACAAACCTATTGTCACAGTCCTGGAAGGCAGCTGTTGGCGGTCAGTCTCAGAACATGGACATCAGCAATCAGTATGACTGGTAAATTCGTTCACTCACAAAAGTTAAAAGTAAGAATTGCTGACAGTGTGCGTCTGTTAGGTGCTGTGTCAGGAGCTTTGGACACACGACGTGCAAGAAGCATGAAGCATGAAGCGACTTGGTCCTTCAGGAGTGTGCAGACAGGGAAATTTGGAGGGACCCGGGTTCCAGAGAGAAGAATGTGGCCAATCAGTGGGCTTCTTCCTAGGCGTGGCCTTCTCAGCCTGTTCATTACATGGCAAGGGACCCATGGAATTGAAAATGTTTTTCTTACTTTCTGCAGGAAGTGAGTTGGTGTTAAGATTCTGTGGCTTTTTGAATTGGAAAACAAGCAGGATTGTCTTTTAAGAGTGACTCACCTCACTATAAAAGAGACACATTCCCGAGTTGAGCCAAGTTTATTTTTGCAAGAAAATGCTACATTTCTTTCTTTTAATTCTTTCTTTGATGCTTTTCTAATAGTAAAGTTCTTGACTGGTCTTCAAATAATGATAAATTAACTAATTCATATTGGTAATACTTATTCGGAATTATGGAACAAAAACAAGCCTAATAATTTTCAAAAGTCAACTCCTTTAATATTAAGAAAAATTGCACGTTGTATTAAACATAGGAAATGTTTAAAAGTATATTCTGACTTTGGAAAAACCTTAAATATTTTAAATTATGTTCTTAAGCATAATGACAGCATGAAGTCACGAAACTATTAACACATGTATCTACCATTTTACTAATTTATCCCATGCAAATAGTCAAACTGTAAACAACCACTATAAAGTCATGTATTCTATATGGCTCCATCTATTATCTAAGGGTAGTAAAGCTCATGCATTATGCTTGTTCAATAAATACAAAATAAAATAATACATGAAATAATTATATTTTTGTTCAAAGTCTTCTCTAATTCAATAATAAGTGCAGTAATAGAATAATATTCATGAAACACATGAAGGTTATTGATTTCTATTGCTAAGCAAAGTGAAGAACAATCAACTTAGAGGACAAATACATCTTACCTATTGTCACACACAGATTAATAGCATGCCTTTATTGATAATGTCTCCTGTTCCAAAATATAGTCCACTAACAAAATTTTGCTCAACAAAACAATGAGGCGATAAAGCCAGTCCTCACAGTACTTTATTTTTTTATATTTTAAAGAGAAAAAAGAAAAAACAGAAAAATTAAGAAGCAAAAGAACCAAAACAACAACAACAACAACAAACAGCAATAGCTATAAAGGCTTTCCAAACAAGGTGATGGGAATTTAACAGTGGTCTTTATATTGCATATTGTTATTTTCAAAATAGTTGCTCAGGTTACCAGATATAGGAATAAAACAAAATGGTAAAATGGAACAAAACATTAGATTTCAAAAACAGGACAGAAGAAAATTCCCCAAAATTGCTATAATGCATATTATTATCCTCCAAATAGATGCTCAGACTACCAGCTTTAGGCCTGCAAAGTCAATGAAATGATGCAGGCACTAAGTTATTTATTTATTTGTTTATTTTACCTCAGTTGCTATCACCTCAGCCTGAGTTCCTCTGCATCAGCCAGTTACTTATGAGGGAAGAGTGGGAGGAGGTAAGGGGATTTCTCTTCTTGTCTCACAGCCCTTGCCCTGGCTGGCTCATGGGAAGGCATGGATCAGCTTCTCAGTTCTCCTCCTGTTCCCCTTGGCTGGCCCTGGCTCATGGAATGCGTGGTTTGGCTTCTTGACTTTCTTGCCATTCTGCATGGTAGCCTAGCACTTCTAATAGACATGCGTTTCTATCTTTTGCTAAATGTTGCATTATCATCCCAAGAATGTTCATTTAGGTTCATTTTTAAATGATTTTTAAAATTAAACCCTGTCTTATTGATACTGTCAAGTTAATCATTTCATGTTTTTGTTTTGTTTTGTTTTTTGATACCAGGAATCAAATTCATGACCCCAAGCTTACCAGGCAGGTGCTTATGCCACTCAGCTAAATCCTCAGCCCCATTTCATATTTCTATAAATACATTGCATTTAAATGAGGGACAAATAGTATATTCTGCAATATTTTTCAAAGAGTACATTTTTTCCCTTCTTTATGGAGTAGGTAGTTTTTCATTCTGGGACTTTCAGTGAAAGTGAAATAAAATTACCACAGTGGGATTAGGATGTATAGTAATGTGCCCTTCATAATTTAAATGGAAATAGCATTGAAGACTTAATTAAGATAAGTCACACGACAGAATGGAGGGTTCCCAGCTCCTCCCGCGGATTTGGCGGCCCCTCCCCACAGGCGTCCTCACCGTTTAGCGCACAGCCCTCTGTAGGCTGCTGTGCTGGAGGGGGTTCAACAGCACATCACGCCAAGTACCACCTTCACTTGGTGGTTACCAGTCTATGCCACGGGAGAAACCTAAGAGGAGACAAGCATAGGGAGCACATCCAACCCTACACACAGCCCTAGTTCTTGCACTGTAATAACTATAACCTGAGAAAAGCTTCTCTTGCCTGATTTCATGGAGGTTGATGTATGCTGTGGATTAGAAACAGGTGATCAGCTTAAATCAGCTGAACTGCATCAGCGCGGTGCTGAGTGTAGATGACGCACCTGAGGACAGTTGCCAGCATAAAGAGGAGATTTGGAGAGGAAGAGTGTAGCATTGTGGGTTCTCCTAAGTGTTGCTGCTGGTTGAAGCCGTGGGTTCCCCTGCAGGAGCTCCTCATGGCTAACTTCCTCAATATGAATTTGGCCATTATCATTGGAGGAGCTCGGGACCTTGTCACTGAGAGTGGCTGTGGTTCACTTTGGGGGAGCTCTGGGCCTTACTTTGAGCATTGCTTCCTGGCTCTGGAGGGGAAGATGTGTGCTGGTTAATTTCCAGGAGAAGCTTGTCACGCTGGCTTCCCGATGTGAAGTCAGCTGTCCTCATTGTCAGAGGAGCTCAGGACCTCATTGTCGCTTATTTTGAGTGTCACTTCTTGGTTCCAGTGTAGAACCTCGACCTACTGGCACAGATCCTTCACCCTGCTGGAATAGACTTTCTAGCTTCCCTTACTGAACTTCAGGCCTTCCCAGCACAGACCCATAAAACAGACTTGCATGAGTCATTGTTGGGGCCTCTGGATCACCATTTGGAGTCATGGGAGACACTGTCATGAGCTCTAGATCTTCAGCTGGACTCATGCAGGACACTGCTGTGGGATCCAGGCCTTTGGTTGGATTTTCTAGGTCTTTAGCATGTGGACAGATTTCTAGCCCTTTCTTGTATTTAACTCTGGGTGACCACCATAAAATAATATTATAATTTCTGTGCCCTGTATGTAATTGTTCTCCTTGCAACCCCCGGCAACAACCATGCACATTTGCAGTGACGCTCATCCTGTTGGAAGTAGGTGTGATGAATCCTATGTATAAGATTGTCCCCATGCATTTTAAAGAAGTTGTTAAAAAGTCACAGAGTTAGGAAATGCCACAATCAGCCTTCAAGTTCCCTGTGTCCTCACTGTGAAACATGAGCTCAAAAGAGGATTCCACCCAAAATTCTGCTGTGAATTGTGGGTTTGTGATTATGTCCACTTTGGAATATAAATAAGCTCACCAAAATAGATGTCCACGAATCACGTGGGGGCACTTTCTTAGCTTTGTGTCGCTCCAGTAGGGCAGTGCGGTACCAATGTATAAAGAGCTTCCAGGATCAAGCAAATTATTCACACTGCTGTGAGGACATGTGTGCCATCTGGAAAGCATTTTACGAATATTAGCAATTTTCTTACCATCGCCTCCACCCTTACCACACACACAGCGGTTTAGACTGCGGGCCCTGAAATTGGCCTTTGTGGCCATAAAACCTTTATTTCTGACTCCAGCTCTTATAGCTGTGTGCATTTCTGTAGGAAAAAAAAAACCTCTCTTTCTCTGTCTCTCCTGCCTCAGTTTCCTTGTCTTTAAATCTATCTACTTCACAGGAATTGCATATTAATAACCCATGTAAACTGTTTAGAAGTGTTTTGGCATGGAGCAAATACTGCACACTGGTTTAATTAAGCCTATCCAAGTGAAATCTTTTCTGTATTTCCTTAGTTAATGACAGTACATGTGTAAGAGACGCATGTAAATTCTCTTTATAAAATCAAGGTGATACCAAGAAAGGCAATGCCCTCCCCGCAGTGGGGCACAAGGCGTTCCTGAGGTGGAGAGTGGGTGTTCTCCAGGTTTCTTGCTCACACCGCCCTCTCCCTTGGCCTCCCCAGGACCAGCCTGGTAGTGGGGTCCCCTTTGGTGCCTCTGCTGAGAACTGAGCACTCACTGTGTCTCTGAGCTCCCTCATGTTTGCCAAGCTCATTAAGGGAGAATGAAGACGGTTTAAAGACCTTATGGCACTTTTTTCCCAGGGCCCAAGCACTTAGCTCCGCCCCTGCTCTAATCAAGAAACACCTTCATTTGCATTTTATTGTCTCCACCAGCCAACCAAGGCCCAGAGCATTTGTAGGTAGATTTACATGTCTCTTCCCAGACTGTGGTTGTTTTAGGTGAGGGAGGGAGAGAGGATTCACAGGCAGGGCCCACCAGGCTCCTACCAGCTCTTCTTCAGGCAGCAAGACTAGGACGGTTTCTTGCAGGGTTAAGGTAACAGGGACACTAACCGGACACGCTTTTAAATGAGGAACAACTGAGGGAGACGTTGCTAACTTTTTACTTTTTAATTACTGCAGATGAAATTTCTCTTAGGGAGTAGGTACATACTCATTACACAGCTGGATTCTTTATTATTCGCCTTCCCCTCCCCACTCACCTCCCTCTCTCCATTTCTAAATCTCCCATCTGCATTTTCATTATTGATGTTATTATTATTATTTTTAGTCCATGTTTTCAATTTTTAATGTTCACACTCACGGCGGGTCTCTGGCAAGAGTACCTGACACATCTTAAATCTTTTTACTTGCTCTTATTTATAAATAATAGCTTTGTGAACTTTTTTTGCAGGTAGGGATCATCTATGTTTTCTCTTCTCCCTTCCTACCTGGGCTAAAAGTAATTGGAATTGATGGCAAACTCCTTAGACCTGTTCATTGCTCTGTAGCCAATTTTGAAATGATTTGCAAAAATTGTTCTTTGTTTTTGTGTCTATTGAATTACAGTTTTCATCAAGCATTACCTAATGGCAATCTTCTGCAATTTATAAACTTGTAACACTCTTTCATGAGCTAACACCTCATTAAACCATGGTCTACATAAGACTGCATAATTCAAAACAACCACTATTCCCTAGCCGAATAAAATTTCTAATATTATCAAACAAAATCTCAGGAAATCCAAACTGACTAATTAAACTTTCTTTTGGTTCCTTGAGTTTGGGTTTTAATGAGGTTTCAGTAAATTGTTCTTGTACATTTCTACCAATGGAGACACAAATACCTTACATACAAATCTCTTTAATCTTTAAAATGTATATTAATAATTTGTGTTTTGTAAAAATTATCTTGTGTTCTCATACAAACCCATCTATGAATACTCTTACTGTAAACCAATCTATGACAAAATTTGTCAGTTACAAAATATGAAGTATTAAAGCAACATGTCAATGCATTATATGAATAGTTTTTGAATCTTACAAATCAAATCAATCAAAAGATTCAGCATTTTCCTATTAGTCTTCATTCAAGACTGCCTTGTCTCACTAGAATAATATCCATTCTTAGCCAGAATTTTGCAAAAAAAAAAAAAAAAGAGAGACAGGATAAATATTTTTAAAAATATTTTAATCCTGGAATGACAGCTTACTATACATTTACTACATGCAGTTTGGAAAATTCCTTCAAAAAATCTGTAAAATAAATGTCCTAATCTTATTCTTTATAAAATGTGAAAAGACAGAAGTAAGACCAATAAAAACATCATAGCAAAAGCCATAACGGTGACCGTCAGAGGGAAAGGATTGGTTGTGGGAGAGAAGGGGCATTAATGTGGCTCAGGGAATTTCGATATAATGAATCGATACACATAAGATACAAAAGCTAGTATTTGTAGTCATTAAACAGATATAGGGAAAATAGGTAACTTAAGACTTAAGATTCTGTAAAAGATTTGCATGATGAGTGTCTTTGTTACTTTTCTCACCACTGGTTTATTTTGGATCACAGTCTGTAGAGTTTTCAGACCGCAGTCAGCTCATTCCAAGGCAGCGCGGGATGGCAGAGCGGCGTGACAGAGGAGAAACAGTCCTTGGCTGGCAGACCAGAAACAGAGCAGGGGGGATCAGAGAGGAGGAGGGTGGTAAATCCGTACGGCCCCGCCTCCTGTGTCCCGCCTCCAGTGTCCCGCCTCCTTCTACCAGGTTTCACCTCCCAGCACCGCGTTTAGCTATAGAACCTCATCAGTGAGCTAATCCAGTGACAAAGATCACACACCATGGTCCAATCACCTTCCAAAGCCCCACCTATGACAGCATGAGGATTTCGGAGAATATCTAGACATAAACTGCAACAATGAGAAAATAACTTTCCAACTGACCAGCTATTATCAGTATTTTCTAAAATTCTGAAGTCACCATAGCTATACAAATGTGCACTTGTTATGAATGCATTTATTTTCTAATCTTTGTTTCTTCTCTTTTCTGTTTTTTTTTCTTGTTTGATGTTTGTTTTCTATACACAAATCTCTTCCATTCTCGTGAGGTTGCTCATCAAATGCTGAGACAACACTGGCTCAAATCTGTCAGGTATTGCCACATATTTTTCCTGCTTCTGTGATGTACCTATGTTGCATAAAGATTAAACAATTTTATACATACCTCTTTGTCCTTTGCTTTTCATGTTTGGTAAGGCATTTATACCTAATTGTTTGCCTTATACAATCTGAGAAAATTTTAGCTTCATGTTAGTGATATAAGTTTATTGCATAAAAATGTTATAGTAGATGATTATATGCACATAATATTTGAACATCAATAAGTTATTTTTATTTCCATTTTTACTTGTTTTCCTGGTCTGATGTGGACCAAAATAATGTCTCATTGTTTCTTTATTTTTTTTTTTATGATTCCATATCTCCTGCTGTGGATTTGTCCTTCTCTGCATATACAAACATTTTTGGCCCATTTTTCTTCTGTGTGTGTGTGTGTGTGTGTGTGTGTGTGTGTGTGTGTATGTGTGTGTTGGGGTGCAGAGGATGGACCTGAGCATGGTGCATGCTGGGAAAGTGCTGAGATAAATCCTCTGTGCAACATTTGTCCACTTTGCTGTTGGATTGTCTTTGGTTGGTTTCAAGAACTGCTTGAATATTAGAGATTTGCCTCTTACCCTCCCTGTCAGTTTTCTTTCCTTGCTCGGACCTTTTCTAATTGCATTTTAATGGAGTAACATCTAGTATTGGCTGCTTTGGGCTTTTGGTTGCAATCAGAAAGTTTCCCCCACCCACAATCTTGATTAATCCCTTGGATTTTCTCACACAGTGCTCTGTGACTTTCCTGTGCATAGCACTCTAATCTAAAACCCACTTTTCCATGATAGATATGTGACCAGATGTGTCACCTTCATGTAACGCTTGTTCTACCCCACATTTGGTCTCTTCAGCAGAGCGAAGCTAAGTGGTGCAACACTGACATGCACAGCCCTGATTGTCAGGAAGCTTGAGTCAGAACTGAGCTCCTCTGCCTGCTGGCTGTGTGTCCCATGGCGAGCTCCTCGCCTTCTCTGACTTTTGGTTTCATCGTTATTGGAATGGGTCCAGTCACACTTCACGATGTTGTTTTTAAGATTAGATAACATGGGAAACATTAGCCTGCAGCTTCCTACCCACAAGTGCTCCTAAGTGCCCTGATTATTTACTCTTTGTCACTGTTAAAGCCACCTGCTTGTGTCCTATCATGATCCCCTTCATTTAAACTGCAAACCTAGGAAAGTAAATAACTTAGCCGAAGTAGCTCAGTAGGGGTGAGCTATGTTGTGCTACAAGATACATGTCTTAAATTCAGAGGAAAAATTTCTCAAGCACACCGTGTAGTTACCTCTCAAGCCACAGCTCTCCTGACTCTGCGGATACTTGCTCCTGCCTGGTGTTAGCAGGCTGCTGTCATCTCACGTTGCTAAGACCAGGGCAAGGCGCCTGGGTCACCTGGAGCCCCCAAGGCCTCCTTACAGGTCCCCAAACTATCCTCGTATTCTTATTTTAATATTCCTAATCCTTTTCCATTATTTATAATCCTGTTTCAACATACACTTTTGTTTTATTAGCAACACTATATATTTTTCTGCAAAACTCTTCAAGATACTTCTATTACTTGTAAACAAAGCACTGAGGACAAAAAAACATTTCCCGACAGAAATACAACTGATGAATCAATTTTCTGTCATTCTTCTTCCGACAGCCTTTTAACACACATCAGGCAGCTGCTTTGCACGAGGGCTGTGTGTAAGTCTCACGCACTCAGTAGGACACAGGATCTCTGCACACGCTTCGTGTGAATTATCTGTTCTCTCTTTCTTACCACAGTACCCGGGATGAATCTTAGACTGAATCCCAAAGAATTCAGGCCTGGGTTCCCTCTGGATTTTCTGCTCTGTGACGTCCTCCTTGAGGGTAACTAGGGCACAGTGAGTTAGGGTTGGCTGAGTTCTAGGACTGAAGACAGCCAAGCCATTCTGCTGCTCGTGGGAAGGCAGTGGCCACACTCTCAGCCTGGTATTCCCACCGAGGGCAGGACCAGCGTTTGGGGTGGACACAGGATTTGCTGAACAGTGCTGGTCCTCAGGACTTTGACATCCGTCTGCTGTTCCTCCCGAGGGACTGAGAGTTTTTCAAATTTGATGCAAACCTCAGAGCTCTATTTCTTGCTCTCAATTTGGGGAAAATATCAGTTGACTTCTGAACTCTAAAAGGGCCTCTGCTCCTCAGCAGAAATGCAGGAGGAGACGTAGCAATTTCTCCTGGTGGGAGCTGCGTGCTCAGGTAAGCAGGTCACTGCCATAGCAGTGAAATGACAGCACGAAATAACTACACGGTGTGCTTGGGAAGCTCAAACCATCCATCTGCCTAGTCACACTGAGAAAATCGTACCTTTAGCTTGAGGCAGATAAAAATCCTCTTGACACTGCTGTCTTAAAGAGTATGCACTGTAGTCCTCCTACCTTCTGATTTTCAAGTCAGATATACTTTTCATTTTAAACGAGGCAGGTTGGTACATACAGTGATCTGGGAACTCTGGGAGGCTGAGGTAAGAGGATCAAAAATTCTAGCCCAGCCTGGGCAACTTTGCAACTTAAAGAGATTGTGTCTCCAAATTAAAAAAAAAAAAAAATAGGTCTGGGAATATACCAGTATGTCCGTGTGAAACCTCTGGATTGAACCTCTAGCATCATGAAGAAGAATATATATATATATTTCATTTTGTGAATATGGTGAGTTGAAGACTTAATAATGTCAACCATAGGATCCTTCTGAGAATCTTAAATAGTTCCAGTGTTTGAATCTTCATAGTTGAAATGATAATGTGACAACCAATGGCTCTATATTACAGCAAACAAAACTGTTTATATTCACAACTTCAGTAAGCATGTGAGTATTTTGTTTTGTGTTGTGTTGTTGCCCTTGTTAGTGAGTCCTCCAGGTAGCTCTTAAAATAAGGACTTCCGGGCAGGTCACTTATTTATGAAAATGATCCCAGATAAAAGGGAGGTGATTGGGAAGAGTAGGACGTAGTTGAAAGAGATCACTGCAATCACTCAGTATTCACAGAGGATTTGTTGGAGGGCCCAGAAGAAGCCAGATTGTTAAGTCCCTTATATAAAATAGTACAGCATTTGCATAAAAACCATGCACATCTTTCTGTATATTTAAATTTTCTCTCTATTTTTTACTATGTATAAATAACATGCTAGGTAAATACTTGTTTTCCTTGGAATAACAGAATTAAAAGTCTATGCATATTAAGTAAACAATATTTTTCACACTTTTTTGATCCATAATTGGTTGAATACATGGACTTATTTTCTGTGGACCGAAGACCAACGGTAAAAGCATGTTTTTAAGATAATAGCCATGGTAGGAAAATTGCCCTGGGCCCCAGCAGAACGTATGAGCACCAGAGGTGCTGGCCAGAGGAACTGAAGAGACAAACACCTCCACAGGTTCAATTCATGCTGCGTAGGTCATCCATTCATTTGGGCCCCCTGGCATGGGGTTCCCGGGGTCAGGAGAATGCCCTGTGCCCCAGGGAGAGGTGTCAGAGAAAGCAACAAAGCAGGGACTGGAGTCTCAGGCCAGGGGGAGCGAGACTCTGCCACATAACTGCCACTTTGCTGGCTTCCTCCTGTCATCATCTGCTGGCGACTCCTGCAGCGTGTGCCTGAAGTCCCTCCCTGAAAAGTTCACTGCACCGACAGTGGTGCCAGCTTTGAAGTCTTGTCCTCAAAGTTAGCAGTCACAGAGCAGTCCCTCTGCCAACCGAGCTCAAGCGTAGTATTATAAAACCGGAAAGTGGCATTGTGCCACGCGAATGCACGCCATCCTGGACCAGAGAAGGTTTGAGACGGGGCCACCTGACAGACCTCAGGCTGCACAAGGTCGTTATATCTTCCTGTCAATCTTCCTGTCATCGCTTCTGTCCTTGGCATGAGGGTGAGGAGACAGGCAGGACTGTTGGGTCACAAACCTCATCCCTCCACTTTTCACCCAACGGCTGAGGTCCAACTTCCTGCGGCCACTTCCAATCATCTGTCAGTGGGTAGTCACTTATGAAATAAAATCAATATTAAAAATTAGAAATTAAACATTCTAACTAGAAATCATGCAAGTGTTTAAAAACTTATGGAAGTCTTTTCACACTCAAGCTTGTGGCCTTTCCTACTTGATTCTGATTTTCTCTGTCCCCTAATAGCCTTTAAACTATCCAACTAGTTCCTTAAAATCTCATTTCTATCACAAAGGGAATAAAAGCAGCAATGATAGCCCAACATAAATGCTTGGAATTGAAATTCTGGATGATCTCATTGTTTTAAGCATTGTCTTTAAGATACTGCAATACCAGTAGCTCTCAAAATGAACAGAATTTAAATGCTTTTTGTAGACATTTCTCAGGGAAAAAAAAGACATTTAAAGCATAAGCAGTGAGGCAGGAATCTAACGTAAGACAGCGCTGTATTAGCGATTGCTTTATTTGAGCCTCTTGAAGTAATGGCTTGTGCTTCTACTTATATAAGGATCACTCAGGACCCCTCCTGGTTTACCCTTTGCACATGGCTTTATGAGCTCTAACGGTGATGGCACTCTTCACGTGGTCATATTTAAATATAAGCAGCCTACTGTTTGGGGCCTCATGTATACTATTAAACTAAAACAAATGCTCTCATTGGGCTTAATGAAATCTACACTCTCCAGTGCCTGGAAATCGTTACAAATAAGGTATACTCCAAGAAAGTAAAGCACAATTATTAGGTTTAATTCCTAAGACAAAATTAGTCCATCTAGAAGTAATAAACAGAGTGACCCTGGCCTAACAAGTTCTTCACTGCCCAGCGCCTCTTTGTCCCCTAGTAAAGGCGGCCTTTTACTGGGTTTTCTGCGGCTCCCCCATTGCCTGAGACTTCCAGCACCCGGACCTTGTCTTCCGGAAGTACCTGCAGCACTGCCGCCCAGTGAGGACCTCAGTCTGTTTCCGACCCTGCCGATGGAAAGCTGGGGCGAGGGTGTAGGTACGTAAAGAAATGGGTGAAGAAAGACGCGTGTGAGGATAAACCCACAGGATCCTGAGGAAGGGTCGTTCTGAGTCCGGCGGCAAATTCGTGCAGATGGGACGCTCGTGCGTCTGAAAGGAGCTTCCTGCAGGAAAAGCTTTCTCCCTCTGCCTGGCTCACAGCCTCGCTATCCAACTGAAGGCTCCCTCAGTGTAGACACATTTTTCAGATAAATATTTGCATTTTCTTCCATGATTCCCAGGTTACAAAACATTAGCAAATTTCTAGCTCAAGATGGCAAATTGCATCTAATCTGTATTTTCTTTTCTAAAAATCAGATTCACAGAATAAAGCATGTCCTGCCTCTACAGAAATGTGTGTGTACGTGTGTCTAGATCCGTGTGTCTGCACACAAGTGCCACTTGTTTGCTGCGACAAGTGTCTGAACTCTATATTTGGTGGCATGCTGTAGCATAACATTACTCAAAACTAAGAAATGTTTTAGGAAAGTGGAAGTGTGCCGAATCTTTAAAGCAAATGCAACCAGATTCATCAAAACCAAAGCTGTGAAATTCACAGTGCTGTTTTGCCCAGCGCTGGGTCAGAGGAAAAGCAAATCCACAGAGCTCACATAGAAACAGTGGGCAAGAGGCTGAGCAGTCGCTGGGCTCCTGACTGCACCTTTCTTGCTATGACTCTGATCAATCAAACTCCTGAGAATGATATTTAAAATCAAGTGTAAGATCAGGGTGAAATCCACTGACATGAAAGTCTCGAACAAATACACACACACTGAGTATCCGAGTGGAGAGATGTAATGGTCTCCCAGTGTGTGCTTGAAATGCAACAGAAGAAAGGGAAATAATGCAGGGACCAAGGGGGCTCCACGAAGAGTGAAAGGCTGCAAAAGTTTGATTTTCTGCAAAATATACATCCTGACTTGGTAACTGAGTTACTGCCTTAAATCAGATCTACCCTGCATCGTTAATTGTACAAAAGGTTATGAAGAAAATACACTTACATGACTGTGTCACAATGAAAATTGGCAATAACTGATAAAACATAATTTTTAATCATACAGATTAACACTAAAACACAAGGGAAAGAGAAATAATAAAGGGAATAGACCAGAAAAGACCAAGTCCGATCACCACATACTCTCGAGAAGACTCAAGGTCGTGTTTTTAAAAGTTGCAATATTGGCAAAGAAAAATTACAAAATGAGAACAGTCCAAAGATTAAAAATTGATTATCAACATATTTTGGTAAAGATTGTATGCTTAAGCGCCCGTCCTCAAATTTATAAATGGAGTGAGATTTCTGGCCCTGAGTGATCGTGTGAGGAGGTAGGGTCTCTGAGGAATGGACAGGTCAGGAGGAGGGAGTTTGCAGTTCTCCTGAACGTGACTGGGAAAGGACCCTGAAGGGCTCCTTCTTTCTTTTCTTGCCATGTGGAGATGTCGAGATACTGCATGAAGATGCTTGCCTAAGGCAGTAAATTTTCACCAGACAGCTAATGGTAAGAATTTGGTTTCTGACATCCAAATTTCCTGAATTATGAGGAATAAATATTCATTGTTCAAGACTCCTTGTTTATGGAAGTTTCATCAAAGCAACACAAGTGGGCTAAGTCCATCACTGAGACCAAGAAGAAGAGGTGCTGCTCAAATCAAACCCCTAAATCTGCAGATGCTTCCAGGAATGAGATGATGGGCAAAGGGTGTCAGGGACTTCAGCAGTGACTGTGACTGGGGCCCTAAGGCAAAGGGGAGCCCTGCGGAAGAGACAGCCCCAACCTTCTCCCAGAAGTGACCCGAACAAAATGCTGGCAGAGACATGGATGGCAAAGGCTGTTCCAATGAGGTGTCAGGTGGAAGTCAGGGACACATTATCAGCCAGCAGAAGGATGCCAAACTTAGATGTAAAGTGACGGAGAACATGGGTGAGTTTGGGTTCCAGCCTGGTGACTCATGGAAGTGCAAGCTTCTGAGTGATGGAATTTGACTGTTGGCTGAAACATTTCCAAAGTACAGTGCTGAAGGTGTGGCTGAGCTCTGTCTGCCCTGGGGCTTACTGTAAAAGGTGACAGAAGCAATCGCTGAGAGGTGGAACTGTTATTCAGCATGCATCAGAGTTCAGTGGCCTGGAAAATCCTCAGCCTGGCCAAGCTGCACACAAGGAGAACCCTGAGGTCGTAGCTAAACTGCTGTTTGATGCAGAGATTAATGTGACTCAGCCATCTCTGCAGAAGCCAGGTACCAGTCTATAACAGAATGGCAGCGTGACCCCAAGGGCAACTCAGAGGTTAAAACAGGGGTGCACTCACTGCAGCCTCAGAGTTCCTGGGCCCTGGGCCATGGTTGTCACCCCTGGGATTCAAAGTACAGCTCTTCTTGGAGCTTCAGGGCTACCACCTCATCCCAAGAAAGCCCAGAGTGCTGGATTCCAGCCAGCAGAACTGCAGAAGGCATTCCTAGAAGCCACCTCCAGGGGAGGGCTCTGCGGGACGCACCATGCCACTGGGGAACCATGGGAGTTCTTCCAGAAGGATATCCTCAACTCCGGGAGACAACACCCTCTCAGCTCATTTTCTCTGGACCCCTGCTGGACTTCCTGAATCTATCCCAGGGAAAGAGGAGGGGAAAGTGACAACTTTAGAGTGGAGATACCTGTCACATGTTCCACAGTCTAACTGATGAAGCGATATCAGTGACGTCACCCAGACCAAGGAGACAAGAGGGCTGCTTCACCTCTGTGAATTCTTTCCCCAAAGTCATAACTAGTCCAATCATGAAGGAAAAAAACACCAGGCAAACTTGGTTTATGAAGACACTTGCAAGAGACCTACCTGGCCAAAACTCTCCAGTATTTTCTTTTTTTGTTGTTGAAATAAAAAAAAAAAAAAATCCTCAAAATGGCCACAAGCCAAAAGGATCCAGGGAAGTGTAACACAAAAAAGCAGGGCACTGTCTTAGAATGCAGCCTGGGATTGTAAATTTGGTGAAATACAAATAAAATTGGAAGTTTCCATAATAATAACATATTAATACAGGTTTCCAAGCTTCAGTGATTAAATAGGTTAGCACACATTATCACCAGTGTGAAAAGCTAAATCTAACCCATTTCTTTAAATCTAAACTATTCCAAAATAGAAAGTGTATTTTAAAATTGTGCTGCCACATGTATAACTTAATAATTGTCTGAGTAACAGGACACAGAGCAGGGAGACACCACGTACAGATCCAGAAATCTCACTGTGCATTATTGCAAATCCTAAAGCAGGGCAGGGGAATCGTTAGGTAGGAGAAAATAGTAAAAGAAAGGCACCAAACTTCAGAACAGAGCAAACAACAGGAAAAACCAAACAAACATGTATATGAGCATCCAGAAATTGGTGGCTGCCAATCTGAACTCAAAGACAGAGTGAAAATCCCCCTGGAAATAGACAGTCACGGCGGCTTCCCTGGGGGTGGAATGCAAATCAAACTGATGCTGAGAACAGCAGAGCAATGACTGGGTCCTTTTAGCTTTGGAATTCTTTACCCAGTCAAGCTCCTAATTAGTGTGAGAATAAACCATATCAAGTGGTAGACATTTATAGTGCAACAAGTTCAAAAATCACAGAATTTTTGTCAAAAGTTACTTTAGCGTACTCCAGTAAAACTAAAAATAAAAACCAATAAAGAACAATAGTTGGTATGAAGAGACAATTACTTCTGAAACATTTCCAAGAAAATACAGAGAAAGCCAAAAAAAGATATGGAGAAAACCTATTTCACATTAACACATAAGAAATTCTGATTTCAGTAGCGCATGCTGGTAGTAAAATTTCTATTTCCATCTCTGCCGCCTAAATGTAGTAATGTCTTTACACTAAACAATGTGTCCTTAATAATGGAAGTTTTGGATACTGATTTTAAGATGCTGGAATCTATTTGAGCACAGAAGACTTAGCTGTTTCAGTGGAACGGTTGTGTATTGTAGCAGTGCAAAAGTCAGAACATGGCTGGGAATGAAGAACGCCAAGTCCTGCTGGCAGGTTGAGACAGTTTTCATCATGACTTTGTCTTTGACTGGGCAGCATGAGCTTGATCTGCTTAGTTAACATATCCAAGACGCCATCCGTCAGTTTATGCAGTAAATGGGAGGGCTGTAAAATACCAGTGTCACTGGATTTTTGGGAAAGATAAAGTTATCCTGTATTAGAAAACACAGAGTATATTCATTGTTTTGCTAAATGCTCACTATTATTATTAGTTCAGTAAGATAAGTAGTTGATGGAGAAAGAGAACAGAAGAAGTGACACTTTAAAAAATTTTCTTATCTTTCATGGTAAAGATATGAAATATATTTTAAAACTCAAACATTTCATAATATGTATTGGCAGACACAATTAAAGTGTAAAACAAAAGCAAGAGTTGGAAGTGAAGAGCAGAGAAAGAGAAATGGTCCACATGTACCTAATTCTTACTATAATAAAGGAAGATGTCAGGGGCCAAATGTTTAGCTCAGTGGCACAAGAGCCTGCCTTGTAAGCACGAGGTTGTGAGTTCAATCCCCAGTACAAGAAAAAAAAAGACATTAGCAAAATAATTATGTAATTCGACAAAAGAAATGGGTTTAATATTCAACATTGTTAAGGAAAATGTCAGAAGATTCTGGAGCAAACCTAGAGAACGTGTTTGGAAGTTCTTTCTGGAGACAGCAACAGCTTGTGCATGTGATGGACACAGCTCTCCTGGTGGGGACGGACTCTGGCCAAGCTTTTGATTCGGGTGGAACCTTTCCCAGCAGTGAGCAGGGCTGAGGAGGACACACACCCAGCCACCTGGGTCGGTGGAATCCACACTGGTAGTCAAAGGGGAGAATCAGAACAGGCACATGGGGCCTCAGTCCTGTGTCCATTTCTGGTGGACTGATCTAACACTGGTGTCAAGAGCAACCGCGGGGAAAGAACAGTCTCTCACATGAATGGTGCTGTAAAACCCGCAGAAGAGCTCACCTGGACCTTTATCACACTCTACAAAAAATCCTACTCAGAGTAGATCAAAGATTTAGATGTGAGGCATGAAACCACCAAATAGTTAGAAGAAAGCGTAGGGTAAAACCTTCTTTGCGGGGGCCTTGACCAAGAATTTTAGCATATGACACAGAAAGCACAAACGATGCAATTAAAAGCAGGTAAATGGGTTTGCATGTACTTAAAAAGCTTATGTAGAGCAGAGGAAGAAGAGAGTGAAGGACCATGGAAGGGGAAATGCCAGCGACCCATTCCTCTGACAAGGGACTGAGATCCTCAATAAATTAAAAAATCAATGAGAACAAATAGTTTGAGTAAAAAATATACAAAAGACCTAAAGTGACATTTCTCAGCAGGAGACAAATGGTTCATAGATACATGGAAACACACTTAATTTTCAATTCATTGAGGAAATGCTAATTAAAACCACAGTGATAATCTTTTCTCCCATGTTAGGGTGTCGATTAGCAAACATAAGGAGATACCTGTTGCCAAATGTGTGGAAGAAAGGGGCCTTCACACTGCTTTGGCAAGAATGTATCTTAGTACGGTTAATAGGAAATATGGAACTTTTTTCAAAAAAATTAAAAATGCAAGGACCATATGAAGGAGCAGGTCCATTTTGCTCTATGTCCAAGGGGTGTGAGATGAACCTTCCAAATAGGGAGCCGCGTTTGCATGCTCCTTGCCACATTATTAACAGCAATATCCCAAAGAAGGAGTTCATCTTTGTCCATCAATGGATGAAGATAAAGAAAATATGGTAAGGTACACAGTGAAATTCTATGCAGCCCTCAAAACTGAAGGGAATCCTATCAGCCACGTCAGCATAGGTGAACCCAAGGACACTGTTGTAATGGAGTGTGCCAAGAAGATACAGACCCCGTGGAATCTCTCTTACATATCTAATCTACAAGAGCAAGCGGCAGAAAGAAGGGACCAGGATGAGGAGGACAGGTGTTTGGGGAGCTGTTGGTGGAAGGATACAAAATTCCAGAGAAACGGGGAGATATTCGGGAGCTGCTCTATAAAATACCTACCTGCTTATCATTGGGAGCAACGTATCATACAGGTGAAATATTTTCGTTGTAGAAATGGTACATATGAGATAGTAGGTAAACCAATTGGCTGGATTCCATCACCAGAATATATTCATGTATCAAAATATCACGAGGACCATAAATAGGTACAGTTTTGCTTGAAATCAAAAAACAAAAATAATAATACTGTAAAGATGTTTTAAAAGAATACCTAACACAGTAAACCATTAAAATGGTTATGGTATAAATTTTGCCTAAAACTATTGTCTAAGCTAAACAATACTAAACTGAGAAATACATGTACTATGTTTGGTCAAAAAATACAGTGAATGTTTGAATTAAAAAAGAATGTTATAGTAAAAGAATCCACATTGTCCTCCCTGAAAACACTTTACCTTGCTTCAGAGACATTTATCCCATCATTTCTGGCACTTTCTGAAGCAACTGTGACAGCTCTCCTTCTTGAGTGTGTTTAGTTTCATCACTACAGCTGCCATGATATTGTGAATCAACTCGAAACATTTACCTTTCATGGTCCTTGTGACTTTAGGGAAGAGCCAGCGATTGCACACTGCCAGATCCGGAGAATAAAGTGGAAGAGGTCGCATCACAGCATTGTTATGAGACTGTTACGGGAGAGGACGTATCAGAGCATTGTTACGAGACTGTGCTTCTGCTGGATGGCACTTGGCGTCTACTTCTCATCAAAAGGTGTAAGGACAATCATGAAAGAAGATTTAAGATCTGCTTCAGAAAGTGGGAAGAACAAGACAAGTGTGTTTGAACCTGGGGTAGGATTTTAAGGGAGGTCAACATTTTACTGGAAAATTTTTTCTGAAGTTAAACGTTCACTGTATATTTTGATCTCCTTTTTAATTATACGACTCTCTGCACCTGTCCTGTGAGGGGAACAAGGTGTGCCAACCATATACCTTTATACCTTTATGCTTTCTCTTGTTTTTGCCTTTTTCTATTAACTAAAAAGTCAGAGAAAGTGTAACATGGTCAATAATATCCAATACAAATATTTTAGTGGAATAATGAAACTTGCACACACATTGCAACTAATTTCCTCCAACTTTTCAACTCTCCTCAAATTCAGTTATTGTGTTCTCTTAAAAAGAGGAATGGGGCATTCGTTCATTTGACTACCTTTGAACATTAAAATTAACAGTAACTCAAAGTCTCCTGCAAAAATAATATGCAAAAGAACTAATTAATAAAAAGATAGCTATGTTTCAATGAAGTGATGACAAAGCATTACAGAAGCACCGATGGAGGAGGCAGGACAGCTCTTTCAGTGACAGAGACTGGACTACACCTGCCAGAGCGGGAAGGAACCCAGGTCCTCTTCAGACTCAGGATGGTGCAGGTGCCCTGAGAGGTAGGGCCTGTCCACCACTCCTGGTCAGCAGGGGACAGAATCGGGATCTGAGTCCAGTTCATCCTTGATCACCTTCCCTGGACAGGGACATCTGTGGCCATCTGTGATTTGCACAGTCACATATTTATAAACACAGCCAGAGAGATCACAGTGATTGGCGCCGGGCACAACTTCGCTTTTTGCAGTGCTATTCAATAGGTAATGGTGAGAACGGCATGACTAAGAACCTGGCAGGCACCCGAGGGCTCATTTACGAAAGTGGATGCGATAATGAGGAGCACTGTGAGGTCATCACATGCTGTCGCCAACAGTCCTGTTTTATTCCACTCAGCAAATCAGGCAAAAACCGGGCTGCAGGGCTGCATCGGGCCCAGCGCTGACCTCCGCCGTGCATTCTAATGGCGCCACGTGCTGATCGCCTGCTGCAGTCTTGGAACTCTACTCTGGGGCTATGCTAGCAAACGGGACCTTATTTCACTTCTAGTTGTCAAATGAGCAAGTCCCAGCGTCACCCCATGGCGGCCAAATAGAAGCGAACAAACCCAGGTGAGTCTACTCCAGCGGCAGAGTCCCTGATCACCCCACTCCTGGCTGCTTTTATAGAAAACCAAAGATGAAGCAGACTGCAAAGGGCAGACGCCGCTTTGAGTCGTTGGCACCGTACACACGCGTGTAGCAACAGAGGGTCCTGGGGCTGTAACGCCCCGTATCAACTGCATAGCAAAGTGGGTAGAAGTCACCTCCAATGTTGAAGTATGTTCTGAAATAAATCTAACATGTCAATAATTGTTTTAAATATGATTTCAAAACTGAGAGATCTTTCGTTGTAAGAAAAAATCATTTATTTATCCATTTATGAAAACTCATATAAATATCTGTGTGCTTGTATCAAATGCCTACTGTGGGACAGACCCTTCTGCCACACACATAAACGGAGTGATGAATTACACTGTGCCCTGGGGAGAGCTCCAATCGGTAAGGGACAGAGAGAAGTAAATAGATAGCTGTGAAATGTCAGGCAGGACGTGACCCTGGGGGATCTCAGCGTGACTGCAGAGAGGGACCCTGAGACAGAAGAGCGGCCGTGACAGTGCCCAGCGCGGCCAGCGCTGCTGCAGCCTCTCTGCCTACTGTGGAGCTGGGGTCCAGTCCGGCTCGCTGGGATGGATGCGCTTCCTGCTCGCTGCCTCTTTTTCCCTGGCTCTGCCTGTCGATGTGGCTGTGCCTCTGGGACTGTGGACGGGCCGCTTCTTCTTCGTGTTCACTGCTTATCTCTCTGCTCTGAGCCCCTTAGCCAGCTAGGAAGGGATCGTGGTGGAATTGGCACTGGTGGGGTCTCCTGCTGAGGGAAAGTGACAGAGAGCAGGAATCCAGTCAGGGACCAGCCAGCCAAGACCGGGTGGACTCCAGCCTCAACGAGAGTGAGGGTCACGCTGTGCTTACAAGTGTGCCAGGGGGCAGAGAAAACCAGAGTGAAGGAGAGCAAACAGGACTAGCTTGTGAACACAATTTTAGTTCAGGAAATTTTCTTAGTGACAGCAATATAAAATAAATGGAAGAGGTAAGCAGTGTTGACAGAAAAATTATATGTATAAGTAAATAAAAAGTTCTATGCAATCATAGATTGCTAGTTTCCACATACGCTGTTTTATCTAAAAATAAGAGTGCAAAAATTAATGTAAGTATTTCCTTATGAATTTTAAATTCTGGATCATTATTCTCAAGATCCATGAAATTATATTATGCAGGGCAATCTTCTCTGCTGTTTAGAAAACAGGCCTGATTTAGATTCCTAATGCAAAATGTCCCCCCTATTGGAGTTCAATCATCTACTAAATCAATAGTTTTGGATACTTACTATGTCTAGGACCTATAAAGAAAAAAAATAAGCAAAGGAACATTGAATGCATCAAGAGGGAGAATGTGGCACAAAGGCCAGATAAACTGGGGTCACAGGATTGGGCCCCAGGTCTGAGAAGTTCACAGAAACCACCTCTGAGTAGTGTAAATTAGTACAGCACCACAGAGGTCAATGTGCAGAAGCCTCAAAACTATTAAACTAGAAATCCCACTTGACCCTGCTGTTACCCTTCTAGTATCTTCCAGAAAAGTTAAAGACACTGCATTACGCTGGTCCATGCACACCTGTTTACAGCAGCACAACAAGGAACAGCTAAACCTCGGAAGAGGCCTGCATGACCATCAGTGGACGGATGGATAAGGAAAGTGTGGTATTTCCACAGAGGGGAGTACTACCTTGCTATAAAAAAGGATAATTTTGAGTCATTTGCAAGAAAATAAATGCTAAGTGAAATAAATGAGACACACTAGCTTAAGAACGGCATGCTTTCTCTTAAATGAGAAATCCAAAATGCAAATGAAGAGCCAAACAAAAGATGGAGAATAAGGAATAGGGAGACGGATCTTGTGCAAATAGAGAGGGGAGCAAGAGATGAAAGAAAGGGGGAGGAAAGGGGGGTGACAAAAGGATGCCACTGTGTCACATGCATGCACAGTTTCCCCAGAATGACTACAATCATCATGTACTAAAAACAGGCATTCGTAGGAAAGAGGTCTTGGAAGCCAAAAGAAAAAGCAAAACAAAACAAAACAAAACAAAGCAAAAAAAAACAAGTGATGGAGGTGGGAGGGGGTGTGGGCTAAATATCTATAATACAAGCATTTTCCACACACGGTCCTGAGAACAGGAGCAGCTGGGTGTTTCAGCAGCTGTTATAGTTTCTATCTAGATGCCTCCCCAAAGCCTCATGTACTCTTAGGAGCAGCCCTGGGAGGGGGACTGGAGCATGGTGATGATACCGGGGTGCATGGGTCACGGGTGTTGGGAGGTGCAGTCTGGCTGGAGGAAATGGGGCCCTGGGAGAGTGACCTGGAAGGGCCCCTCCCCCTTGACCTCTCTGTGCTTCCTACTGCCCTGCCATGGACTGTTTCTCTTTGGCCAAGCTGTCCTCCCTCGGATCCATTTGACTATGGACTGAAACCTCTACAACCAGTGGGGCAAAATAAACTTCTCCTCCTTATGGCTGTGGTCTCTGGTATTATGTCTTAGCAATGAGAAATTAAGGAAGACAGAATACAAATTCTCCGGTCCCTCCTAGCATTGTTGAGCTGGGAAAGATGGGTGTGGAAAGGACACGTTGTGTCTTTACAAGTTCCTCAAGAGACAAAGGTGAGAGCTGCTGTGCTGGATGGAAGGAGACGGAAGAACGCATGAGGGAGGAATCCATAAAAGCCTTCCCTTCCACAGTGCTGCCCTTCTGACTCTGCTGAACGCTGCCTTGGAAACATTACCCACTGCACGCAGACTCTTAAGAGGAAATTTGGAAACAGAAAATTAGAAAGGGTTTTAAAGGTCAGGTGGGGTCCCATCACTCAAAGACACCCGGTCTTAACCTTTTGTTCTTCAGCTTCTAAAGGTGTATGCGTGCTCTCCGCCTTTATCCTGCTGGCAGCCGGGCTGCTGCTCTCACTGGCGAAGGAAGCTACTTACAATATTGGGATTAACTGGAGGCCTCGGGAACCATTTATATTTTTGTTTAGCAGAATGCACTTTGCTTACGGCTTGCTTTTCTGGAAGATGTGTATCTCTGTGTGGCCAGACTCTCGCTCTTTCCCTGCTTTCTATGGGCAACCACAATTATGTATGCATGCACTAAGCATCTTATAAGTCACTGCACATTCAGGCTGCATCGCTGTCTGTGCTAACTAGAAAAGAATGTTGATTCTGGCACTTTGTTACCTGTGCACCTTATAAATAGAGGCGATTTAGGAAAGAAGCAGGGAGCTTAGGGACTCCCCGAAGCTTTTTGCAAGAGTGGGATGATGGGAAGGGAACCCAGAGCCAGGGACGAATTAGCACACCAACTGCCAAGTCAGACGCTCCTGGGCCTGGCCGAGAGGTAGTGGCTGGGGGCTCACAGGGGTGTCTGCTGTATTAGCCACACCACCGGCTTATTAATTGTGGCCTGTGCACTCCTTCCTTCCTGTTCTTCCGTCTCTCAGCAGCACTTGCTTTAATATTTCCCTGCCCTTTATTTGCCTTTCTTCGTTTCTCTTCCTGCATCCTTTACTCTCCCCAAACAATTGCATCTTTTCAACAGAGAAAACATAATAAATAGCCAGAAGATCTCTCTGCACCATCTTTCTTCTCTACATCAACAGCAACAAGAACAACACAAAATTCTGTTTTGAATTTACATCATTGTTCCTGTTACTGCTTGTCGGTAAAGACTGCATCCTTTTAGATTAGTGTGTGTGAAGGTTTTTTCTAAACACCCTTTAAAATGTTCATAAAGAAGCATACAGTCAATTTTCTTCTATATTAGTGATTTTGCCAAGTAAGATTTATTTTTAAGAAACTGAAAAGGAACAGACTATCTGCTGTAAAGACATAGAGGAAATCAGTTTTCATGGCGAGTGCTTAAGCAAAATATGAAATTTTTTTGGCATTTCTAAATTTAAACCTGAGGTCGATACAAGGGAGGGAAGTCAACAGAAAGCCCCGGATCTCCAGCAAAGGGAATGTGCTTCTCAGTGCACAGTGCTATTTGGTAGCAGGAAGAAACACATGCATGTTTAGATCTCTGGGCGCTTCTTCGTGTGAACCGAGTGTAGCGTTTCACCCCAGGTACGCAGTGAGTTAGCCTTATTGGATCCCTTACTTTTAGCTTTCAACTGTTTGTGAAAAGCTATGTTGTGTCCAGTGGTTCAATGACAGGACAATTTTTCCAATTTAGTTTTGTCTACTTTTAAGACATAGATGACAAGTCCAGGTTGAGCGTGCCTAATCCAAAGTCGCAGAATGGCCCCGGACCCACAAGATTATGAATGCCAACGTGACATCCAAAACAAAGTCAAAAGCCAGAGTGTTTTAGATTTCAGATGCAGAAATATTCCCAAATCTGAAAACCCCCAAACCTAAAAACTTCTGCTGCCCCAAGCATTTCAGGTAAGCAGCAGTCAATCTGCCTCTGTCAAACAGTATCAGAATTCCTTTTCCAGTAGAGTCAAAGACAGGGAACCCTATAGGGTTAAATAAACAACGCATTTCATCAGTTCACCACCTTCCTCTGCTCTCCCTATCTTTATTCTTTCTTTTCTAAGATTAAGCATAGTCAGGTTGACTGGACTTGAGTAAAATCACAGACATTAATGTCAGAAGATCAATCCCCTGTGTCGCCTCAGTCCTGTCGGTGTGGTGAGTGATCTACCTCATGGGCGACCCTTACCATCATCTTGGTCTGGTTATAACTCTGGTCTTGGATAAGGTCAGTCAAGAATAAATGCCATTGGGTGTGAGTTCTGGCTTTTGCTGATTAGTCAGGAATACGCAAAGAGCAGTAAACTTTATAGTACAGAGTGTTTACTCAGCGTTCTCAGCCCGTGGTCCTCTCAGAAATATGTTTATGTTTCTTTGCATTATCGCGCAAATATAATTATTCTCATGTTGTGCCAATATGATTATAACAACTTGGTGCTATTAGTGCATTTTAGTTGGTACTGTAACTTGCTGATACAGACATAACAATATGTCACAGAAGTATGTTGTCACACATCTGACTGCTCTAACGATGTGTATCTCTTTGTGTGTGTGTGTGTGTGAATTGGCGAACAGATACAATATCGGATATTCAAACAACTTGTGAGGAATTCAAAGGTCTGGCAGTAAACTGGATCACTCAGGAGAGCAATTTGGAAAAGGTACTTAAGATTAAACACTAAGTACTTAACACAACTGCTTTACTGGCAGACAGATCATTACCTAGTGGTTGACATAGTGTTTTTCCCAATAATAACTGTTACCCTTTTGTTCCAGCTCACTCTTTAAAGAACAAATCTTAAAACTAGAACCAATCAGGTTGGAAGGAAGTACAAGTGGCCAGCTCTACTTAATTTTCTTTATTACACACAAGCTATTGTGTAGTACATAGTATCTGAGATAATTATAATAAGATCATAAACATCATTTTAGCTAGAAAATAGATTCCTAACTTACTTGATCACTACTAAGTCCAGAAATGCTTAGGCATGACTGCGTATATGTGTTTACAAGTGTGAAATCTCATCAGTGGCCCTTATGTCATAGTAGATATTTTCTCTGATAATGGAAGGTTAAGGGTGCAGTAACACTGGAGGGAAGGCAAGGTCCCAGATTTCCTCTGCCCCCCACGTAGCTGTGTTAGATTGTGGGGGATGGAGGGTGTGACTATCAATCTACTATACATACCTTTATTCACCCATTTCTGATGAACTCAGCCATGATTGTTAGGATGAAACTCAGAAAAATCCCAACATCCTCAATGAAATGACTATTGATGAGTTGGTCCAAGAACACTTTCTCTACTGGTGTGAAAGCAAAATTGAAAATAAATAAATAACAAATAAGCTGACTGAACGTTTCTCTCGGTACAACATAAGCCAGGGCTGTGGCAGGCAGCGCTGCCTTCGTGGTTCAAAGGTGTCGGCGTGGGCCATGATTTCCAATGTGGATAAATACAGCTGAAGAGACTGACGCGTGACCTTTTCCTTGCAGACCAAGTGCATGTGCAATGTGCCTGCCGTTAATGCCTGCATCCATATGCAGGAGATGCAGGGAATCTCCTTGGCCCTGACCGGGGCCTGCGTGCTTGGGTGACCGCTCAGCTCAGGACCGCGGAGGCTTTGAGGCCAGCAAAGCTCGGAAGCTGTCCTCGATGTCCCCAGCAGGAAGGCAGCAGCACGCAGGCTTGCGGCAAAGCCCCTTTCCAGAGGCTTGGGCAGAGCTGTTTGAAAGAAGGCTCTTTTGTTCTCTGCAGAAGGACAGTGCTCTCTGCAGACATTTACCAGTCACCGGTGGCCTTTATCATCTTCTTAGAAGTAACGTGACAATCAGCAGCATCACTAACTTATGACCTCGCTTTTCATTATGGAAGATTGAAAGATTTCCACTTCCACACATCTGAAACTCTGAATCGGGAGATGGGAAAGGGTGCTGGGAAAAGCGGCACAATCCACAAACAGATTTCACCTCCCTAATGACTTAATTGGCCTCACCCCTGGGGTGAAATGTCCTAACACCCTACAACCTTTTATGACAGGAAGTGAAAATTCCATATCCAATTGGAGCTACAGGGATAATTTAGGGAGGCAGAATGCAATTATCCAATTAGGAATTTAGCCAGAACAGAAAGGTTAATCCCCCTTAGTCCTTTAAAAAGAGCCCATGGGATCTTTAATGACCGTGAGGGGTCAGGACCTGTGTTTTACAACTCAGTCCAAAAAATTATTCAGACCTCTCTCTCACTTTCTGAAAAACATGGTGACCAAATCTCTGCTGAGAAATCCTCAAGATGCGTTTGTGGAATTTTCAAAGTCTGAATAGTTCCCTTCTTCTCTCTTCCAGGTGATGCAGTACTACAAGGTAAGAGTTGTGTCAGCGCCAAAACCAAGGCAAGTCTTTGGCTGCTGGCGATTTTGTGGTGGTACTCAGGACAGAATGACGGGGTTGGATGATGACTCGGAGGTTTGGAATGCAAGGTTGGTGGCTGGCTGGGCACCAGCTTGTGGCTTGAAATCTGCCAATTTGGCAGGCTGGGGAATGAGCAGTGGCAATTTTTCAAAATGCAAAAAAACCACTCCAAGGAGAGATTGTTTCTCCATTTTAACTACCAGGACAAGTGACAGGATCCTCTCTAGCGAACAAGCTGTGCTCAAAGGAGAGGTAGGGGCACAGCTGCCGAAACCTCTCGTATGAGTCACCGGCCTTTTGGGCATTCACCCCAAGCCTCTGACCAAAGGAAATATGAGCTACAAATTTCAGTCTTGGGGGCACCAAACGCAGAAGTGCCGCGTGGAAGAACAAATAGCACTTTGCTGCCTTCCCATCAGACACAGAGTCATGTCATAGGTATTCAGGAGTGGAGCCGTTTTCCTTTGGCTGCCAGCCAGCGCAGGATCATTGAACAGAGCTTTTGGGATGCTCAAGTCTAACATGTCCAGAGAGACGGAAAGTGATTAAAAATGCTTTCAGCCAGTAGGCAGACATAGCTTTGCCATCTCACTTTTTAAGTGCCTCAGTTTTTAATTGTTTTGTTAAATCCTAACCAGCACCAACATGTTGGTGTCACTGGTAAACATTTTCTAAAATTTCCAATTTGTTCTTCTCTTAGTTACTTTTCTCTCCTTGCTGAGACAAAATACGCAGTACTCAAATTTAAGGAAGGAAAGTTTTATTTAGCTCACAGTTTGTGGAATTTTCAGTCTAAAATCAGCTGGCTCCAAAGCAGGGTGCACAGGGCACAGGGGCAACACTTCAGGGTGGCACAAGACAGCAAAACCAAGGAGCAAACAAGGGGGGAAACTAGTCTCTTCTCCTCCCTTATATTGTAAGCAGGCTCCCACCCCTAGGTCGGGTGTGGCACTGGCACCATCTGTCTCCCCGCCCTCCTCTTGCATGAGGTAAAGATCTTTACAAAGTGAGGGCCCCGGCCCCTCGATGAATGGCCTAAGTGACACTTCTGAACTTCTCAGGTTGACACATTGTATCAACCACTGCACTTCTAAAGTTCTATACAATAATTTTTGTGTAAGACTTAAATGACTTGCAAAAAACCAATAATAATGGATGATGTGTCTAAGCAGAAATTAGAAGATTAGGCTAATTTTGGGGACTTGACAGAAATTAATACAATCTTTTCAATAAATAGCTTGATGAAATTACTGCTTGCTATTTAATATCAGATTATAACTGATACTGAATTAGTAAAGACATCAAATCCAGTCTTCATCAGAACATTTAAATAGTAAAAAATAAAACAAATCCATCTTGTATCGTCTTTATAGATATGGTGGCTGATCATTGCTTTTCATAAATTTTTCAGGAAAACAAACATTTTATTTATGAGAATTCGAAAACATCTAAACAATCCTCTTTCTAGAAAATGAACAAGGAAACAAAAATGTCCCGCATACTTGGGAAGGCAAATTTCTGCTCTTTGTACAATATTATCTGTTGCGTGTGTGAATTCTAACCAAAAACAAACTCATAAAAACATTAGTGATGTAAACCTAACCCACAGGCATCTCCTTGGTATTTCCTAGGAGTGCTTTTGATTCCTTATGTAGTATTTACTTTCTCAAGAACTATCTGAGTAGACAAAAGTTTAAAATTCATGAAGATATCCTGCTTAATTGTTATAGTTCCAGATTTGGTAGGCAGATATTAAAGAGAAAGAAATAGCTTGATTTATTGCCTTCAAGAAGATGACCCTCTGTATTACCTCATCAGTTCAGAACAAATGTTTATTATTCCTAAAATTCTGTCGGAGGAGAGGAGGATATGGCAGCTTCCCCACAGGAAAGGAGTCCAGGATACACGCTTTGAAATGTAGATCGTATTATTACTCACATGATGAGGCCAACAGACCGAAGGCAACTGCTACTGAGAGCAGAGCACGTTCCTCCCAGGTCCCCAGAGCAGAAGGCCTGTGCTCAACCTCAGGAGACCCAGGGCCCGGAACTTGGCCAAGGCCTTTCTCAGGGTCTCTGAAAAGGACCCCGTGGGTGGACAAGCAAGCCAAAGACTGCTCATTTAAACACTTGGGCCTGAGGGGACCAGGAGGGGCTGTAGTTCTCTGGTACTTGGCCCCTGGGGCTTAGGAGGGGTGGGGCTGAGAGTCCAAATCAGGCTCTGCATTGGCTGATTTGCTTTTGAAAGAGACACTCTCATTTAAGCCTCTAGGGACTGACAGGCCCCCAGGGTGGGGAGGGTGGAGAATCAGCAAGGCCTCAGATACCAAAGCCTCAGAAGATACCAAAGCTTGGGAAATGAGGCCGTGCCTTGGGGATCCGGAAGAGCTTCAGCCAGCAGCAGAAGCTCACCTTCGGGTGTGCAGGCTCCGCCTGAGGATGGGGAGGAGACTCAGCAGGGTGAAGTGGAAAGGAATGGCTGGATGCTTGTATTGTTTGGTGGACTCTGCAGCCCTGGGGCTGGTGGTCTGGGCATCTACTTGGAGGACGGCAGTGTGGCAGCTGTGGGGGGATTTCCTCCTGTCTTGCTTTTGAAATCCTATGCTTCATGTCTTACTGTTTTGGTTTATTCCTGTGTCTGGTAACCTGAGCGACTATTCTGAAGACAATAATATGCAGTATCACAACCATTGTTAAATTCCTATCCTCTTGTTTTGAAAACCTGTACAACTGTTGTTTTTTTCTTTTGTTGTGCTGTTGTCAGTTTGCTTTTGTTGTGTTTTTTAGGTTTGTTTGCTTCTTGATTTATCTGTTTTTCTTTTTTCTCTTTAACATAAAAAAGAAATGCAGAACATTTGAAAAGGATGATGAGCCCAAGATGTTTTCCATTTTGTTTTGAGTCAGCAGGACAATCAAAAAGATGCCCTGAATAGGCCTCCATTTTCTATAATATATACCCTTTTTCTATCAATTTTGCCATAGCCACAAGAAATTGCTCAGCATCTGATGGCATAGTGAGTGGATTCTCTTTCCCAGGTGAAAGCTATCATTTCTTTTGATACTGGACAGGTCCTAAAATCAAGTCCCCTGCTCTGCCCACTTTCTGTTGAGTATCATGATAATTCACCTCTCCAAGCTTCTCTTTCTTCATTTTTTTTAAAATACTTTTTTATGTCTTAATTTCAAAATGAAGTGAAAAAAGAAATTGAAAATGGCTGTGTCATTCCCAGAGAGTTAAAAACCGCTCAATCACTGGAAACTTTTGAGTTAATTAAGCTTTACAAGTGGATAAACTGGAACCAGCATGATACTGACTGACTTACTAGATGCCCAGAGCTTATTCCTTCTCATTTGCCCCGAGGTACACTAAAGAAACCCTTTAGTTTCCCTTTAGATAGGAAAGAGCCCCGCTTACAGGAAGCAGAGCTAAGGAGCTGCAGGGTGCTCGGAAAATGTACTGAGAGGCTGCAGGGACTGAGCACCTCTACCTGGCCTGTCCTGGTTATTCCGAATCCTGTGTGCTGCCAGGGCCTGAGCAGGTGAGCTGTGAAACCAGAGGGGAGGGATTCCTTGTCACATGCACCATCTGCTGCTGCCTCAGTACTGAGGACAGCGGGGGATAAGTGTCCCCCGTGCAGCACTGAGGTACCCAGTCATTTCCAGCACCTGGGAGACACAGGTTCTGCAGGAAAGGCTGTGTTTCTATGGGGAGGGACTGCAAGGCAATTGTCAGGGAGTGTCGCTCATGGCAGGGTGGCTCATCGAGCGTCTCTGAGGGCGGAACTCAGTGTGCTGAGACCTTCGCATCTACACTGTTTCTCCATGTGTCCGGGCACGCTTCCCGCTCTGCGAATGGTCTCTTACCCTTCCCTAAATGAAAGTCATTTATTTATTTTACACAGTCATGTAGTCCCTCTATTGTGTCCATTTTGGATTTGTTTCTGCTTTGCAGGGACTTTCTTTGCTGTGATCACAGAATAAATCCCTATTTATTGTTTTCATCACAGACAGTCTCATCCACAGAGGTGCCCGAGTCTGAGCGCTAGTGCTCAGAGGCCTCTGCGGTCACTCTGCGGCCACTCACAGCTCTGCCCAGGCCTGCAGGGGCAGGCACAGGCAGCCCAGATCAAGGCCGAAGCACAGCAGCTTCGTGGTGTGTGCTCACCACACTGCGCAGTTCTTCGGTAAATCCGCGAAGCTCCTTTGATAGGATCGTGTTTTAAAATGTTCCTAACCACAGGAATTAATGGCAGTATACTAAAAGTACACGCACGCTTAAAAGAGTGGTTTTATTCAAGAGAGTGCCTTTTGCTTTATTCAAGGAGTGGAAGTTTCCCATAAGGAAATGCAAACATGGCTTTCAGAATTAGGGAGGGGAGGCGTGATCCAGTGTTGTTTCATATACAGTTACAAAGGTCGGCTTTTTAATGTTTTCCCAGCAGCCTGTCCTCTCCCTGATGCTGCGTGTGTGGTATCTGACGGCAGGATCCCAGCCCAGGTCACATCGAGGGTCCTGCAGTGGGGGCAGCAGGGCTCCTCTGTGCAACTGCATCTCCCAGATGTCTCTGAGAACACCACCTCCAGAAACAAACAAAAAAATTAATCATTTCACCCTGCATTAAGACTGTCTAATGCCATGAAAACAGATATAATTCTGGAATAATTGATTGATTTTTCTCGTGCTACAGCTCTGGGAAGGCTTGGCTCTAACAACAGGCCACAGATAACCCGGTTTCGTACATATTAGCACCAGGTAAACAGCATTCAGGGGATTGGGTCATTCCTGAGCTTTTTTTCTTCTGCAGATAATACTAGTAATTTTAACATTTTTTCTCAACCAAAATGTGAAGAATAACCTAATAAATACCCAGTGTTTGCTAGTATTTTATGAGGAATTTTTGCATTTTTTTGCTTTGTAAAATAAAATTAAATATCTAATGTTTGATATTTGTGGAAACTCTCACACCTCTACAGACTTTTTCATTGTCCTAAACTTTTCTCACTCTACAGTTCACCCGAGGGAGGTTTTCCAGAGGGCACAGACACTTTGTGAGGGGCGTAAGTTCTTTTGCCCCTGCAGAGCTGCAGCCCTCAGCATCCTGGCCACCACAGAGTCCAGCCAGGGACCCACCCCTTCCAAGTCCTCTTCCTCCCTGTCCTGTTCCGTACCTTACCGATGCTTTCATCCTGGGAGATCTTCCTTCTTTCTGAGGATGACCGTTAGTGAGGTTGTGCACATGACAGATGTTTCTGTTTCAGTTTTTAAAAATATGTCTGTTTTGTTTGCTTTATTATTTCATTTTTAAAATATACTCCACATTGAAGTTTATTTTCTTTCAGCACAAAAAGGCACCCTTTTGTCGAGATTGAAGCTGACATTCCTCTTGTACTCCATCGATGGTAAACTCTCTTTTGTCACCTTTTAATTATATTTTTGCCTTTAAATTATTTTTTGTTATCTTCAGTATTTCATCATTACTAGTTTTTCATGTCTACTTGGGAATTTCTGCATTTGTCTTGCTTTATTAATGCTTTAGGACTCTGAAGCCTGAAGATTTTCCCGTTGCTCGAAATACTGTAGTTTTTCCACCTCATTCTCATTTCTTTCTCAAATTCCAGTGATGCATATGTAAAATCTGCTGACCATACTTCAGTATGTCTGCTTTGCACATTAAAGAATTTCTTCATTTTCTGTTATTTATTTTTTTTTCTGACTCACTTGCTAACTAATTCTTCTCTATTTTCCATTGCACCTGAATACTGAAGCTGTGATTTAAAGTTTTTTTTTTCTGCCTCTGGGATGGAATGTGATTTAACTTTTTGTATTTTCAGTGTAGAATTTCACTTTTCCTCTTTCTGCAAATTTTTTTGAGGCTTTTACTGCACACACTAGTTGGGGTTGTTATAAAATCTCCAGTCTTGCATTGCTGATCCGGGTCTGCCCCAGTGGCTAGTTATTTCTCTCCGCGTTAATTCACATCTTCCTTTACGCAGTGGTTTTCTTTTAGGGGGGTCAGGCCTTACAGTAAGATCACATTGGCGCTAAGCTGAAGCACTGGTTGTTTCTGTCTCTGTCCAGATCTGCTTGACTCCTGTGGATGAGACGCATCAACCTGGGGACCCTGCAGCTATGGTTCATTCCTGTCCATTTAGAGAGTGAGGGCTTGGCAGCCAGGCTTCGCTGGGTGGGTGACCGGCCGGGTCTCCTGGCTTTCCTGCTCTCCTCTCCTCTCCTTCAGCTCCGTTCATTTGTGTGGAAGTCCCTTAACCTTTACACCCCACTAGGGATTGTCTCAAGCCGTGTGTACCCTCCCTGGACCCTCTTGGTTACTTGAACTAGACCTTCCATCTGCTCCCTATGATACTTTTCTTTGTTTTTAAATCTATTTTTAACAGTTGTTTGACTTTCCTACTTGCTCTTAGCATCAGCTGTGGTTTGCACCTATTTGGTCTACCGCTGCGCTACTCTGAATTCAGAAACTTACAGCTGAGTCAAAGTTCCTAGCCCACCTGGGTTCACGTGCCTCCTCCTGTCCAGTAGCTATTCGTCTCTTTCTGCACCAAGGGGACACAGGGTGACCCCAGTAGGTTAATTTTCAATAAGGAGCAATGTAGAACACAGAGCTCACCAGTAGATGTTTACACATACAATCACCATAGTGAATGGACCTGATTTGAGGAAGCACTGAGACATCACAATACGAAGAAACCAGCCTGAAATATTGAAGCAAGCGTCTCCGCCCCTAGAAGCCCTGCAGCCTCACTTGCCCCATAGCAGTCTCTCTGACCCAGTTTCTCCTGGTCTGTGCTCTCGGTTCTCATCCTCTCACCTCTTTTCTCCCTCTTCTGACTTCTCTTGTGCCTTCCCCTCTGCCCTAGGTCTTTTATATTATAGTACAGTGTGTACTGTGGTTGCTACTTTTCCCGAGCGCTGCAGCATTGTGCTAACATTTGCCTATAAAACCGTATTACATTTTACAATGCCTATACTCATTTTTTTTTTTTCCTTTTTTGAAAGAACTTTGTTGTAAACTATGACACTCTGGACCACTTATGCCTATTTTATTTTTGTAAAAGGACCAAATCATGGAACATAAATGTTTATATGTTCCCTCCTACTTAATCGCAATGAAATCCCCTTCTGGGTACAGAGAGAAAGTATTTATTATTATTTTTAAAAAGACAGCGAGGTGAGGGCATCTGACAGTCACATGATTACATTGAAGGAGACAGCAATAAGACCCTTGATGGTTTCCTCTAAACATTCCCTTCCTCTCTAAGTGTCATGACTGTGTTCCCTTCTTGCTCAGTAAGGCTGGCATCTTGCCATGCTTGAAAACTAGATCCATCTATGTCCGGCCGATCAGAGATACTCATACAATCTCAGAAGCAGGAGAAAAGACCTTCTTCCTTCTCTCTACCCTTCTTCCCTTGCCGCGGTCTCCCTGGGATGACCCCACTCCATGCCGGACCAGGCTTCGCTCAGGCCTCCAGCTCTGCCCCCTGGCTGATGCCAGCAGTGGTGGGGAGCTGCTCCTCCTATGATTCCTGGGTGGCCCTGGTGGCTCCTGCTCCAGTGTCCCACACCTGTTTTAGGTGATCAAACATCAATCACAAGATCCAGGCATTCTGTTCCTGAATCACAGAGTGTGGCTGATTTCAGTGGACCCATCTGAGCCCTGGTTCAGGGACTGCCACCTGCTCTGTCCTCCGGACTTTGCTCCAGACGTCTAGCTGCTGCTCAACTCTGCGTCACCACAGTTTCCCTCCTTGCACTTCCAACAATTGGCACCTAGTATGGTTTCTGTTTCTTGAAGGAGCGTGACTAATATGTTGGCAGTGTTCTACCGAACAAGGGCTTAGGAGACTCGGCGGGAAACATGTCCTGCAGCTTCCTGCCTCTGGCTCCTACCACTTTCTTTGCACAAGAGCCTTTCCTTTCCTGACTCGAGGTGACGAGTGGGAACCACCGTGCCCAGGAAAGTAATGGAGAACTGAGTCACAGAGGAGTGGCGTGGAGATCCCCAAACATCTCGACCAATATTATGCTGTCTCCGGATCAGCCCAGGGCTGTTCAGCTTCATATTATGTTACCATAAAAACTGAGGCCAACAGGAACGAAGGGGACCAGCGCCGCCCCCCGCCCCAAACAACCTGCATCTTTCCTAACCCTCACTCAGCACAGTTCTCCTGCCTTCTGGATCCTTCCTCCCCTCAGGAGCTTTGCAAGGTTTATATGATGGGCATTTATCAGAGCTCATCACATAGGTATCTTATGGGCAGATTGTCCCCCTGAAGAGGTCTACACCCAGGTCCCACAACTTTTAAGTAGGTAGCCTCCACGATGAAACAAGCAAGAAAAAAGATTTGCAGATAAAATTAATATTTAAGAATTTAAAACAGAAACTATCCTGGACTAATCAAGGGGCTAAATCTAATCACACGAGCTCTCTCTCTCTCTCTTTTTTTTTTTTTTTTTTAGTTTTTAAATGCTATGTTTCACGTGCGTTACTTGTGGGGTTTAACGGGGTGCACTCCTTATTTCAGCACAGGCACGAACTACACAGGGGTCAGATGATCAGCTGAGGGCAATTAGCATCTCTCTTTTCAGTTCTTTATGCCGACAATCTATGAGCTTCTTCCTCCCAACTCTTTATGAAATATATAATATGCCACTGTAAATGATCCCTGCCCAACTGTGCTGTGAGACGCAGGCACTTATTTCTTCTAAGTGTGTCTGGAATCTGTTATCCAACCTCACAGGAGCTCTTAAAAGCAGGAGATAAGAGGCACAGAGGGAAATTCAGAGATTGTTCAAGCACAAGAAAGACTCCACACACCTTTTGTGGTTTGCTAATGAGAAGGAAAACATGATAAGACCTTCAGCAATCAGCAGGCAGAAAGTCGTGCTGCCAACACCTGAGTGAGTTTCCAGAAAGCAGCACAGTCCTGTCAGCCCTGGGATCCTGGCCTGGCGTCCCCTAAGTAGTGGACCAGCTGGGCCCAGCTGTGCTGGACGGACTGCTGGCCTGTAGCAATGTAAGATGCTGCAGTTAAGCCATTACCTTTGAGATCCTTTGTCATAGTAACATATTCAAACTAAAAGAAGGAGCATAAACATGCACCCTCCCCCATTTACAACCCACTATAAAACCTCTACTAAAGCAAGGCATCATCTCAACTTTTGCCTTCCTCTTTTGTTGTTTTTACAATGATAAAATCCCCAGCTCCTCTTAGCTAATTGTGAGCAGAAGCCATCCTAACATCCATGCTACCACCTGGACGCCTTCAGCAACAGAACTTGGCTCTGTCAAAATTTTGGAGGTTACAAGTCCAAGACAAAGCTATTGGCTGGACTGCTCTCCCTGGGGCCTTCCAGTGTGGCTTGCAGATGGCCAGCTTCCCACAGCGCCCTCATGTGACCTTTACTCTTCAAGGACATCCTTGGTGTCCTTTCCTCTTCCTACCAGGACACCTGTAGGTCAGATCAGGGACCCCCTTTTGTGACTTCATTTCACCGTCTGAAAATCTGCATACCAACTGTGGTGGGAATTTTAAGCAAAGATGCTGTAGCCATTTTCTGCTGCTATGGAAGAACCCTAAATCCCGTAACTAATAAAGAACAGGGGTTTCTTTGGCTGACAACCCATAGGCTGGGAAGTCCAAGAGCTTCTGTGCTGCCTATGTGTCATCCTGTGATGGAAGGACAGGAGAGGCAAGAGCGAGACCCCCAGAGCAGAACTCACTTCTATAGCCAGTCCACTCACAGGCTCAGGGGCCCACTGCTCCTGTGGCACTGATCTGTTCATGAGGACAGGACCCCTGCTGCCCCATCACCTCTCACAGGGTCCCACGCCCAACACAGCTGCATTATAAATGAAGTTTCCAACTGGGAAACTAGGGCCAGCACCAGGAGCATGGGATCCAGTGAGTAGCACTGCCCCTCCCTGCCTGCCCTGCAGCCTCTGCTCTCTGCTTCCTAGAATGGGTTTGGCACAGGCCTGCACGGATTTGCTCCAAAAACCTTTCTCCATGTCATGCTCCAACCCACAGAACCCTCAGGATCACTGGATTTTTAAGTTATAAAACCTCAGTCACATGCCTCTTCCATCTGGCCTTTCTACCCAATACAAATGACACTGAATAATGAGAATCTTATTTATTTCCAGCAAAGCTTCTGTTTTTATAAATGATTCCATACTGAGTGAAGATTTCCAGTTTACTTGTTCTCCACCCTTTATATATTACTTTGCATTATAAACAGCTAAAACACATTTCCAGGCAGGATAGTAATTGTTATTTTGTTTACCATTTGATTTGAAAAAGATTGATCTGAACTGACCAACTAACAAAGTCAATTTGATTGAGAATATATTTATTTTGTTTAAGGCATGCAAAACCTTACAAAGCAGTTTGGGCCATATCTAAAAACTGTAGAACTTTCCAAATGGTGACAGGACAATTCAAGGGAACAGGAAGTGCAGAGTTGCATAGGTTCAAAATCTGAGAATCGGTGTGTGGTGAGGTGGGGCCCCTGCTACGCTGCGCCCACTGGATTGGCTTGGGAGCCACTGCAAGAGTTGCTGGAGCACACTGTGGCTGTCAGTGGAGTCACAGAGGTGGACTTAGGTTCCACGTCTGTCCCCTGACCCCTTCCTATACAGCACTGCTTCCGGCTTTCCTTTCTGTTCCACTCACATGCACCCCAGAGACAGGAAGTCTGTATCCCAGAGAGAGACAAGAAGGCTGGCTAATACCCTCTGCAAATGCATTTATTTTGCAGGGAGAAAACTCATAATATATTCCATAATGATCAGCCAGAACATTAGTAAAAGAGTTATAAATTAATAAACAGGCAGCAAATTGTAAGCTGGAAATGATTAACAAAAACAAGATGAGTTAGATGAGCTTGGCCTTCAAATTGCCAAATTATCTCTGCCATGAACATTTCTTCCCATGACACAAGGTAGAAGACAAATCACAAGGTTATAGTCAGACCTCAAACCTGCAGAAGTTCTCTGAGTGCCCTTTGGTGTTATTACTGTGGAGAATAATGCTGAAAACACTAGCTTCAGTTGCTTAGAGGATTTGTATGCCCATCTCATTACGATTGAGACTAACAGCCCCACCGTGATAATGAAATACTAATCTTTATGAGGAACCTGCTCCTCACTTGATCTTTCATCTTGTCGTGAGGTGTGTGTCTCCTTGTTCAGCTGACTGTCAGTTGCGGAGTTGACAAATGACCTCTCAGCGTTCCTGACCATTTTAAGGGAGCACCAGGTAGACCAGGAGCCAAAGTCAGCACTTGTGTCCTGACGTCTTTCACCACCTCTGCTCTACCCCGTGCTCAGCCCGCCATGGCTTTTTTATCAGAGTGGATTTTCTGGAGGAGATAGTTCCAGGAGCTACAGAGGAAAATGAGATTTTTGCAACCATTTCCATTAAAAATACCTAACCAGTCCTGAGACAGAAATTGTAGCTTGGAGGTCAAAGCTAACCATGGGCACAGGTGGTTACCAACGCTACAGTCCTTATGGGAAACTTGGGTCAAAGGTCAGCACTTGGACAGTTGCTGCCTTAGTGATAAGATGACTGATTAAAGCAAATCCAGCTTCCACTCATTGGAATACACAGGAAACAAGAATGTCCCCAAAATCAGCACTTAGAGACCTTATGTATCTTTATGGAAAAGGATCCATGCAATCAGTTTATCTACTTACAAAGAAAGGTAAATTAACTCTCCGAAAACATAGTCACCATCCCAATTAAAGAGACATATTATAGAAAAGCTTACACGATCCAGTGCCACTTTGCTAGGCTAGACACATCACTTTCTCTATGTCTCAAATAGTATTACCAAACACCCAAAACTACCCGGGGCAGTTCTTAAATGTATAAACAACACTGAAAGTCTCTTAGGCACATCCAGCATGTGGCAATCACTGTTATAACCAAGAACAAAACTACATAGTTTTGGTATTTGAACTATGAGTCTTAGATTTTATTATTGAACTTGAAACGCCAACAAGAGGTATTTAGTTTATGAGTCAGGAAATAAAATTTCATGCCATGGGTTTAGTTTTTACAATTCATCCCATGTCCAAGGCACCTGAAATAGGAGTTGGCCGCTGATGCTTTTGGTCCTGAGAGGCTCATGAGGCACTGAAGCCACTGAGGATGGGGAAAGACCTGATGCTCCATGCAGGCTCCACGGGAGCAGCAAGCCTTGCAGACACATGGCAGAGCATGCAGGCTCCGTCCTGAGCGCTTCAGTGTCCTGGGTCCCTACTGGTCTGTGGAGGCTGTGACAGCTGCTTGTTATATTCTGTGCTGCTGCAGGAGATAAGAAGCCTGATTTCTTCTCTTGCATTTTTCTACTGACTTCTCTATTCTGTAGAAGCTGTTACCTTTAAGAGTGGGAAGACAATGACCCACATATAATTACCCACACAGTCTTTCATGCAGAGGTGTAGGGGGTACAAGATCTATCTGACCCAAAAAATCTTGGCTCCTGCTTAGAATAAAGTTCATCTATAGGTGAATAGAAGAGGAAGAAAGAAAAAACATCTATGTATGTACACATGCAAGTCTTCCATTTGCACCTTTGAGGATGAGAAATATTTCAACCCGAGATATGCAGAGTGCATGTGATTTTGCTGGTGATCATACAATGTCACTGATGATATATCTCACGGCATGATATGACTTTTTAAAAAAATAATTACTTGCTTTTTTTTTTTGCACCAGTGATTGAACTCATGACCTCATGCTTGCCAGGCAGGTGCTTATGTTGCTAAGCTAAAGCCCTGGCCATAGTTGAAGGAATCTTTTTTGGCTTTTTTTTTTTCCGGTACGTGAGCTTGAACTCATGACCTTGCCCTTGCCAAGAAGGCACTTATGCCACTGAGCTAAATCCCCAGCCCCTATTACTTGCATTTCTGATAAGAAAATAAAATGACACTTTAGAAATATTTTGATCCCAAGCCCGACCAATCGAGTATTCACAACCAGGGCCATCACTGTCTCCCCCGGAGACCGCACACTCCTGCGGTGAATGAGCATGTAGCAGCTTCAGGCGATGCCCACCAAAGGAATCTGGCCAACCTAGGCTTGCACTGAGCTTGTGCTCCCGATCTCCTGTGGGCAGTGACTCTTCTGCCATTGGCACTGTAGGAAGTGGAGGAAATAATCAGAAATTACCAAGATCAATGCCATTTTCCTGATTCCTGTGACCCTAAAGGTGGAAACATCTAGAAATCTTTGACCAAAATATCTGGGTACCAAGCCTGACTGAGTCAATACATAAAATTAGCATCAGCATAAGATTCTCTGTGTCACAACCCGCCATAAGTACAGTTATTTAGACAGCAAACAGAGAGACAACTGTTTGGAGCAAGACAGTCCTTGGCTAACTTGCTTCTGCAGACAGCTGCCAGGTGGGCACTGGTGGGTCAAGGATGGCCTTAGGAAGGACAGGTCCTCTCTCTCCCTGTGGTCTCCTAGCACACGCTCAGTCTTGTGAATGGTGAGAGGGTTCCAACAGCTCAAGAGCAAAGCTCCTGGGGTCCTGGCGTGGAACTGGTTTAAAGTCTGCTGCTCAGAATGGGTTCCACTCCCATGGTCTATGGAACAGGGAAAGTGAGCAGGTGAAACATGTCCCAGAGGGTGAAGAAATAGTGTCTACTTCAGGGTCAAACAGAGAGCAAATAGGAAGGCGATAGGCATGGAAAGCAGAAGAAAGGATCTGGGAAAATTTGTGCCTCTTTGGAAATTAAAAAATGGAAAGATGAAAGGAAACCCCTTCTTTTGTTAGTGTTTGTACAAATGCTGGAGATGTCTGGGTGTGTAGGTTGACTGACCACATATTGCTGGTGCTCTAAAAAGAAATACGAAGGAGAGAATGTGGGAGGGGAAGTAAGGAAGAATGGATTGCACAACCCAGTGATATATTTAACTCAACATCATTGCAAAGAACTTTTGCTTACTTGGAAATCCAAAAACATAAATACGCCAGTTTTTAAGTATAGAAAATCTAAGGAAGAAATTTAGCCTGAATAGAAAAGAGGAAAAAAGACAGTGTTGCTGCTGCCTGCTTTCTCAAAGGCAGCACAATTTGTGCATGTGACTGTCGAAGTCTCTGCTCAGCTCTTATTCTGGGCAGGATTCATTCTGACTAGAGGTGGGGGGAAGATGGAGCCGCATCCGGAGGTTGATGGCCAAGTCCAGCTGTAATCCTACCCCACGGTCAGCCCCTCCAAATTAGGTCAGCTGTCTTCTATTTCACAGGAGAAAAGTTGGGAGCAACTGGCTCCTAATAGCTACAGAGTTAAACACTCTGGGAGTGGGAAAGGGGGTGCACTAATCAATCTGAAGAAGCCCCAGGGACCACTAACTCCAGAAGTTTCACCACTTCTAAGGAGTTGTGGAGGAAGCGCTCCTGGAAGCAGGCGTTTAAGGCAGTCAGAATCAGGCTGTGAGACTCGGCACCTGGGGACACCCTGGGCCCCCAACAGACCCTGTGAGGCTGTGGTTAAAGCTTTTAGAGACTGTGGCAGTGGCCTGCCACAGAGCAGCCATGTTATCCTCCCCTTGTAAAGGAGGTGGTTGACTCATAGTGAAGTGACCCAGTACGAGGCGCCCTCAAAGGCCAGTCCATCTCCTCCAGCCGGTGTGGGCTGGGCAGGACAGGCAGGAGGTGAGAAAGCTCCATCAGCCCCACGCTGTGCACTGTGAGCTGGGCTCTGCTTAGCTTCCTCTCCAGGGCGGACTGATGACCTTTCTGTCAACAGCTTTTCTGATGCATTAGGCTTCATTTCGGGGCCAAGGTGCAGAGCTCCAGTCCTTGCATGTCGACTGCTGTCGGAGTGGCACAGAGGTGCGCTGACAGCCAGTGTGGGGTGTCCTAATTTACAGTCTAGCAGACCAAACGTCAAGAACCTCACTGAGTACCTCTGCCTGCTTCCCCTTCTAGGAAAGCATCAGAACCCAAGAGAAGCCGGGCCCAGATAAGGAGCCCTAACCCTTCTGGTTTTAATGAATGACTTCTCCCTTTTCGTTCTTATGGAAATTGTTTTGTTAATCAGATTCTCATCTTGGACCTAAAAGAGACTCTTGCAGAATTGTCCCAGGATCTTGGTGTAATCGGAGCTATCAATGAGATATGAAATCTGAAGTTTCTCAAACACGATGGCCGTTAAGAAAATAAAGCAAAGCGGGTGGCTGGGGGCATAGCTGAGTGGTAGAGCTCATGTGTAGCACACACAGAGCCTTGCATTTCAACCCCAGCCCAAAGCAAATAAGCAAGACCATGAAGAAAAGGCAGCCAATAGTAGAAACCCGCACCTCAGTCATCCCCACGCCTTCTGCAAGTGGAGAGACGGTGCAGTCCTGTGCACAGTGCAGAGTTTTGAAGGAGCCTGGTGTGTGGGGCCTCCCCTGTGTCCCTGGGTTGTCCTTTCATCCTTGCAGCTCCAGCCCCACTGGACACCTGCACGGGTGCTTCTGTGGTCCCAGCTGCAGGCACTCACTGGGTGCCCACTGGGAGACTGCCCGTGAGTATCCCCCAGGCTTCCAAAGCTCCAGCAGTACCCGACTAAGTGAGGAAGGCCCCCAGGCGCCCGTCCTCTCCTCCCACAGAAGCCAGGGTGGGTCTCAACATCAGGGAACCAGGAGGCAGCAGCTCCCTGAGCTTCAAAGGGTGACAGTTTTAAACACACGCTTAGCACCACCCCTTCAGTTCTGAATTTACCTCTCACCCTGAGAAACTAGACCCAAGTAAGGGGTGAGAGAGGACGATGGCATGTCCTCCTCGGATGGGACCCATTTCACTGTCCCTCCAACCTGCCCCTCAGGGATCCCTCTACAGTCTCCTTCAGTGGGGAGAATGCTTCATTTGTAAAAGTTGGCAATTACATTTGATTTTTTTAAAAGAGAAAAGAACACATCTTGCTGGGAGGCACTAACTGCACTTTAGTTAATGAATTAATTTAGAAAAGCAGAAATGGTGTGTGTATACGGTGCCACACAGACAGCTGTACCGCTGATCTCTGTTGGTTCATCGAAAAGGACAGTTAGTGCTGTCACTGTTTGATCACTTTTGTGCCTAGATTTTGTAACCTGAACAACTTCTAAGGCAACAATATGCAATATATTAACTAGCGTTAATTTCCTACTTTTTTTGAAATTCTGTATTACCCTTATCTTTTCTGTTTTGCTTTTTTTTAAAAAAATTAAAATTAAAAAAAATAAAAGAAAAAACAACAAAATCTCTTTGGGGCTGAGTCTGTCCTAAGAGTGCTAAGGAAAAAAGAACTTCCAATCTGTTAGATGTAAGATGTGCAAAAGTCGTGATCTTACAACAACACTGAGGAATGAAGTTGGGAAGCCAAAGGAGGAGGCAAGGAGAGAATTTTTTGGAAATAGGAAGAATAGTTTCTGGATTCCCAGGAAAGGGCTCCCAAGTAAGGATCACTGAACCTCTTTTGCAGGAGGGATTTATAGAACAGAGGCCAACCTATGGTCAACTTGTAGGATCGCAAGAAGAGTCACTTAGCTAATACTGATCCAAAGGGAAGTGGGTCAGGGGCACATGGGAAGAAAAAGTCATTTTTAGAAAGGGATGGGGCCAGATGTTCTGGCCACCTACCTAGGTGCCTGTGCCCATCTGAGTCTGCCGGGCAATCACAGTTTGTGTATCTCCAGGAAGACCACAGGCCTGGCTACTGCGTCTCCATCCTGGCTACCGCTCCCCTCAGGCCCCCTCCAGCCAGCCTTTGCCTGTCTCGTCTGTGCTGACTTCCTCAAGGTCTTGACCCCTCTCCTACCCTGCGTGAGTCTTCACCTAACTTAGCTCTCTGTAATAGTTGCAGTTTTTACCTAAGTTCCTATTTGGGAGTCCAGAAGAACAAGAACCTAAGAAAAAAGAAAATTAAAGCTGTATTCTTGGACCCTGCAAGGTTTAAACTCTTGTACGTAGCCTGCTTACTGAAGTAAGAAGTGAAAGGTTCTTGCCCAGGATAAATTACTGTACAATTCTGGTGGGGTCTAACGTGGCGGAAGGCCAAAGCGGGAAGGCTTCACACTTGCTCCTGCTTCAGCCCTCATTGCAAATTCCCTTCCTGCTTGCACACACAGAGAATTCCAGTCGGTTCCCCACATGGCATCAATATCCGCCCCATGCGTCACTTCCAATCAAAGGGCATATATATAACCCTCTGCCTCTCTGTATCCAGTCACAGAAGACAGCCCGGCCGCCGTGGGTTGTGTGCTCCATTCCACATCCTCAACTCAGTAAACCTGTTGATTGTGTGCTTTTGCTTCTCTATTGCACCAGAAAACTCTAACAAACAGCACAGCTCTAGCCCCGTTTCATTACTTTGCATGAGTTTACAATTTGGGATAGTTGAGGTAGTATTCAAAGGCACTTTACCTCTAATGTCCAGTGTTTTTAAGCTGTTACAGTCAAATAATCAATGGTTTAGAACATATTTCCTTTAGAGTTGTTAAAGATTATTTTTGTTGGGAGGAGAATTAAAAGTAGACTTCAGTGATCAACTTGGCAATCATGTTAATATCTTAAAAACTGAACTCTAATACATTACTGGCAGAAATAAAAGGATATTATTTTAGAGACTTCTGATCTCAAGGGAAATTTTAACACTGGTTTGAATCACTCAGGAATGACGTTCAAACCCTGCAGGAAATGTGCATCAGGGACAATTCCTTCTCAGTTTGCGGAGCTGCCTGTGACAGGGTTTCCTGTGTGGACTGGCGCTTCCCACACTGTCATCCTAGATCTGCGATCTGTCCCCAAAAGAATCGGCTAATGCAGATGCTCAAACACATACACATAGAAATATACGTGTGTACAGACATGCGTGTGTACCTTTGCATTACACAGACTCTACAATTCACATGTTCCACAGAATAATTCCACCTGACATTGATTCGCGTTATATATCAAATCCCAGGGCCCGAGCTGATGTCAAAACCCTGTCGTGGCTGCTTCTCATCATTCTCCATCCATATACTGTGCACAGCAGACTCTAAGAACCCATAAGTACACTTAGCTCCGACATTTTTTGCTTCCAGAAAAAGCCAGTGACCAGATTTCTTTTATTAATGCTGCATGTTATAGTACAGGCTGATTTTACTACATCCTCACAGGAAAATGCTGTCCTAGAAAAAAAGGATAAATGCACCCCAAATACATGTCTTTTAAGAGTCTGGATTTTACAAATAAATTCATGGAAGTGAAGCACAAGTACAGTACACAATAGTGGAAACTGTGTTCCTGTCATTTTTGTCCCCGATTTAACGACACTTTAGTTAATTCCCTTGTTTTTCTCTACCATTTTAAGAGAGGTGAGCTTCTCCAACGGCAGCCCAATCCTCATGCCCCACTGCTGCCTCTCCTGGGAGGGTTTGGTCCGGTTGTTGTCACTGTTGTTGTTGTTGCTGTTGTTTCTCCATCTAGAAGACATCACCCCGCAGTGGAGTAGGGGGGAGAGGCTGGCGCCGCTCAGGAAGGATGGGAGGAGGCAGAGTTTTGGCAGAAAGGAATGTGTTAATCTGCAGTGAAATTAGCGATTTAAAAAAGTATTTCTCAGCTGCACATCTGAAAAAAAAAATTATGGGCCTAATTTTCCTTTGGAAATTTAAAATGTTACCAACTCATGCAATATAATTACCCGAGTTCTCCCACCCCTCACTCACAGTGCCCGCAGAGAGGAGTGGCAATTCTGTACGGATGTAAATGGGACGACAACGGCAAAGAATTTAGAAACATTTCAATAAACATACTTGCAAATATTTTCGGTATTTTAAAAAAGTAGGACACATATGTTAAACTCCAGTGAAGAGGGCTTAAAAGGAACCTCCAAGTGCGCAGTTTGCTTCTATATTTGTGTGAACCATTTGGTTAAGTATTTTACAAAATATCTACACTTTATTTTCCAGTCCTTCTGGGATTTTCAAAATACTGTATATCCTACAATAGACTTTTCAACATATGTGTAAGCTGTAGTGTGAAAATAATTGTGGAAATAATTCGAGATCTATATAATTCCGCAATCTCCTTGCCTTGAATTGGCTTCGTGTGTTTTGCATGGAAGTATGCATAGGAAATGCTGAAGTGTTTCACACAAAACTTGTTCAGATCTAGAAGCCTCCCTGTGGTTGGGAGGCTTTGCCAACCCTGAGGAAATTAGCAAGATAACATTTAATGACATCAACTAAGATAGCTCTTACTTGGTCAAATATCTTGTAAATGTTTCAGACATTTAAAAGTTGAGGTGAAATAGAGACTGGTTAGTTCAAGCACTTGTCTTATAACCTATTCCCTAGTAGGGAGCACTGTACATATTTGAGCTTTCCAAAAATTAACTCTCTAACGATCTTTTACAAACCGAGCCATGGCCTCCGATGTTCTTCCTTTCTGTCCTTTGTTGGGAGAAGCCTCTCTGGTCTGGGTTCTTCCTAAATCTCTCTCCTTAATGTCACTGACAGGAGTTTTAAAATAGCCCAGGTTTTTCTTTAATCTCTCCTTCCCAAAGTCTCCTCCTCCTCCTCCTCCTGCTTTTCTCTACCCGTTTAAGATGGTATAAAAATTATCAAAGCAAAAACTAGCACTCAGCAGAACTACACCCATTTGGATGCTAAATAAATACTTTTGATGGTGACGAATGCTGGCAAGTCTCCATGGAAGAAAGACCTCACACAAAAGATGTTATAATTATTATGTTTAAGTGATTATGCTGTAATTATTATGTTAGAGTCTCCCGTGCTCTCAGAGCTGCTTGGCGGTGGCAGGGCTGTGACATCCCCATTAGTCCTTATCTATTCCTAAGGCACTCGCCACCTTGGCGTACAAGCCTGAGATGCCGCCATGCCATGCAGGAGCAGATCTCAACCCCGGTACAAGACCCTGGCCTCTGCTCTCTCCGGCCTTCCCCACCGGGTGTCCCTGACCACGAAGGGTCATGCTCTCCAATTCTGCTCCTAAGGTTATCTTTTTCCTTAACAGTCTCCTCAAGGGTCATAGCAATTGCATTCACGTGGAGTGTCAGTAAGGCTCAACATGGTTGCTGTGTGTTTTGGGTTAAGTAACTTTTCATAAGCAAGATGATCAAAGTTGAATAAATGATAAGTATTTTTTTAAATCACTAGAAGATGGTTCCTTGAGGAAAACCTGGGGACTCTGGGAGATTTCTAGAGATTCGAAGGAGCTGCTTTGGCCGTGTAAGTATTCCACTGGGTGACAAAGCTTCCTTGGGCCCTATGCTGTTTCCCACATTAAAGCTAATGGGCTGCGTGACTTGGTCATATGTTTAAATGCACATCGAGGATCGTTTACTGTTCTCAGCATCTTCTCTTGAATTTCAGTTACAGTTCAATGCAGCCAGGTTTTCAGTTCTAACAGAGACAGCAAATACTTGAGAACACACCTCCCTCTCTTTGTTGATACTCCACAGAATTTCCAGGATGTGGCTGGGCAAGGTTCTTTGGTGTTTACCCAGGACATAGCAAGTATTAGTTACTCTTTAGACTAGAAAGTCACTAATGACTTTAATTTCTATTAATACCTGTGGCTTTGAAAAGTACCCAGGAAGATTCTGAGTGCTATGCATCTACTGTTGGCATTTCTGTCTTCAGCACGGGCGATGGAGCTGCAGGTAGGCAGCATGCTTGTGAGGCCCCGCAGGTCAACAGCGATTCAAGCACAAGTTAGACCTCCCTTGGGAGTATAGAGAATGCATTGCCCCACCTGGCAGTGGAAGAGGCCATAATCACTGTCACCAACTGTCATCCTTAAGAGTCATAGGCAAGTATATGAAGTTGTCCCCCCAGGACAGGAGGGAAGGAGAGCCAGGGAGCCACGTGGGGCTGAGGGGAGAGAGAAGGAACCTGCCGAGAGGCCTTTTCTTGAGCATCCTCCATCAGGACAAAATGTACAAGAGCAAAGAGACAACTTTGCAGAGCAAAGTCAGAGGATATGGGATTAATTGAAATCCTCAAGTGGCGTGTGGCAAGTGGCTGCCTATTTAGAGCCAACAGATAGGTTTCCGTGAGGTTAAGGAAGCGAAAAATCCCATACGAAGCTAGTGAGATGTTAAATTCTAATTAGAAGTGTTAATTAAAAAAAATTCCAATTTCATCAGTGAGAGTGCTTCTGCTCTCCTTGCTACAGTGAACCCTAAGAATCCTGACTCTTCTGCTCACCTGCTAGCCACCGAGTCTGGGGTAGAGGAGGGCGGGATCTGTGCCCGGGAGCGGGTGCTGCCCCCGTCAGCATTTCCATGCAAAATTCTTATTTTCAAGGCTTCACACTTAGGTAGAAGAAATTCACTGTGGTTCACAGTTTGCAAAAAGAGTGGGAGAATCTCAGAAAGAGAGACTATTTATTCATTTCTTCACAGGATTCCTTCTTTGCTTTACTGAATCTTTGAAAATATCCAATAAATTTCCAAAATTTTGATGACATTAGTGTGCTGTATATTAAATCAGATATGAAATGAAAAGTGTCCCGAAGACTAAGGCTTTGACATCACACACATACCAACTTCCTAATGTGCAGAATTAAACATTAGGTTAAATTTAATATTTAATAAAGTCCCAAAGAATAAGCAAGTATATATTAATATTTATATTTCAACAGTAGTGACATGCTCCAAATTATTTAACGCAATATTTAATGTTTTCTATTATGTCTATTTATAAACTTTTATAATAAAATTTTATGATAAACATTTTGGAAGACATTGTTACACATGAACAGGACCTGGAGGATAGGCAGGTCTGGGTAGTAAAACACACACCGCGATTTTTATATTGAAAATGTCCTTACCCACTTCTGATTTGAGCCACTGTTGTGAACGTATCTAAAAAAATATGAAATTCTCTTTTTATTTAATCACAGAATTTTTCTAGAACATAATTGGTCATTTCATGCATTTTTATGACTCTTCTCATGCAGATACAAAAATAGAGGGTATAGTTAAAATGGTCAAAGCACCTTGAAAATCCTTAGAACATTTCTAAGGTATATAGTCTTTCTTTCTTTCTTTCTTTCTTTCTTTCTTTCTTTCTTTCTTTCTTTCTTTTGAGACAAGGTGTCACTATATAGTGCAAGCTGACCCTGGACTTGCTTGCATAGCCCAGACTGTCCTTGAACTCATGACAATCCTCCTGCCTCAGCCTTCTGAGTGCTGGGATTGCAGGTGTGCACCATTACACCCTGCCTCTACGGTATATAATGTTCAGTCATCTTGCTGTACCCTACACTCTGAATAAACCAAATGGAATTTTATTCTTAAATTATTATGGATCACATATAAAATAGACCAAAGAAAGCAGGAACCAGGGGCTACTGACAGAAGAGTACCATCCAATCCTACCAGCTTCTCCCTAGGTGCTCTTGTTCTTCCGGACACCTCAGACCCTCCTCCTTCTCTATGCCACCCCCTGTCTGCCAGAGCCTCCACTCACAGGAATCCCCAGTGCTCCAGCTTTCTACCCAACCCCCAGAGCAAAGGCACACGCTTCCAGCTCCATATTCTGTGTCAATCTGTAAGTGTCTGAGATTCCAAGGCAGAAACAGGAATGCCAGTGGAGAAATAGAAATAATGGCAAAATCTAAAATATCTGCAAAGATGTTACAAATGAGAAGAAGCTGGTTTATGACACAGAAACTCAGAATTTGGGGATCAGGGATCTCGGAATGGGTGCTGAGGATTGGCTGGAAATGCGATCATCCAGCACACTTACCCAAGGTCACTTCTTCCTCCAGAACGGCAAGCGACTACTGGGAGACATCCAATGGGTGAATGTGTGACTGTGGGGTCACTGGGGACAGAAGAAGGAAGAGGAGATGCCCTAAAGTGGAGAAGGGTGAGGAGGTGAGTCTCCAGGTATTGACACAGTCAGACCACTGGCCTTCCCTGATTCTTCCTGGCAAACGCAGGTGATAGTTCTTTCTCTTCCAAGTAAGGATGGGAGGAAACGGAATGTCTCCAAACAAAATGCTCACATCAGTCAAAGGCTACGTATTCTTCCAGAATCTCATCCCTGGGATTGCTGTAAGTGAAGCACCCATGGACCAGCTTATTGCAGAAGAAGTGCATTCAACCACCACCTTCACATCTTGTTTCTCAGGTTGAACATGTAGCCTAAGATCTTTGAGAAAATCTCCAAGATGAAATGCAAGAAACAAACACTACAGTCAAGGAAGAAAGATGAATACAAATCAGGGGGGAGAATAGAAATGCTCAGTATAGGGGCAGTGAGTTAAAAAGACACTGTTCTCAGAGCAAGAAGGGAAGATACTGCATTGACCAACTGTGGTGCAGGCGGGGGTTGGAGTAAGCGCAGGGTTGAGCATAATGAATTTCGGAAGGGAAAAGATGATTGTTTTAATCGAATACTCTGGAAAGCAGAACAATAATCATAACAAGAACATGGATAATAGGGTGCAAAGTATTAGGAAAAAAGAGAAAAGTTCTGGTATTTTTTTTTAAGTAAAAGTGATACCAACAGAAACAGATTTGCAAAAAATGAAATCAAGAAGTTTTCACAACACATTTGTTTCTGGATTGAAAATACCCACTGAGTCCCCAGTATCGTGAAAGGAAAACATTTTTACTGAAGCACACTTATGTAAAAAGAGGAAAAATGTATTAGCCTTCAAAGCAAAAATGAGTGTTGTCTACACAGCACTAAATTCAATAGCAAAACCTAAAGCTACAAAATCAGGGGAAGAAAGCAGTGTGGGAAGCACTTTTGGGTTAGAGTGTTGCTGGGCATGGAAAGCTGGTGAGTTATCAACTACAGTATCTGCAAAATGTTGAGGTAATTGTCTGGTCACCCAGATTGAGATTTCGTTGGAAGGGCAGAATGAAACACTTTTTTGTCTCCATAATCTGAAAGTGCAGTATTCTAGGGGTTGAGAGCGTTTCTCAGCCAGCGTTTGGATGATGTCTGCCATCAGAGTCAGGCTTTAAAAAGGCAAATGCATGAGCTTCATCTGACATGAAAGACAAAAGACTTCCTGGCTGTAAATAAGGAAGCTGGAAGCGGGGAAGCTCGGAGAGTAGCCACAGGGACTTTGAGAGAGGACAAAATGAGGGACAGGAGAAGACAGAACAGTTGTGACTAGTGAATGTGAGGGAGAACTTGACAGAGTTACAGAATTTGTGCAAATTTAAGATCCCTGCAGTAAGAACATGAGCAGACAAAAAAAAATCTAGGCTTTGACAATTATACCTAAAGCAAACGCTTGCAAAAAAAAAGAGTAAATATAGAGTTCTTGACTCAAAAATGAAAACATGCATTCATTATAAGGTCAAAGTCGCATATTGTTCTAAGCAGAATTCCTATCGTAGTCACTGTGGAGGGTTATGAGGATACAGAGCTTCACCGTAGAAAGATTTACAGAAGAGAACAATGTTTCTCCTCCTCACACCTGGGTAAAGAAATACTTGAAAAATTATATGACCATGCCTCTATTTCATTCAAACATAAAATACAAATTCAAATATAAAATACAGAGGCATCCTTTTCCAAATTTTATTTAGGCAAACATTTCAATCTGAAGCTTTTTTTCACAGGATATGTTGGAATAAGTAATGCTAATAATGTTTATGTTACAAAAATGAATTTAAAAACGTACATTTTCCCTTGGTATCCGCAAGCTCTCTCTGAGATTCACTGAAGCAGTCAGTCCTGGGAAAACTTTACCTGTCAGATAGGACACTCCATGGGTATCAGCACAGCGATTACAGAACTACCTTCTGCCGTCTGTTGCAACCATCTTGCTTAGATGATTCTGATACACAGGGTCACCTTTGTGTACCTGTGATTTATGCCGGGTTAATACTTTGAGGAGGTTTAAAAATATTTCCTGGTGAAGCTCCTGGACTGATGCTTGCAGAAAATGATGCATAGACCATTTGTACTTTTCTGAGTGTAGATGGAACAATTGCCTCCTAACAGCGTGTCCCTACATTCATCCTTTTGGGAGTTTATATGTCAGTTTTCTGTCCACTGACTTGCTGGGTCTTTGAAATGTTTCTGCAGCTGGGATTTCACTGTCTGTCATTTTAGCCCCTGCATAATCATTCACCAAACCTTTTCCAATACTTCGGAATAAGGACAGTTTCTGCACCAAGCTACAGAAAAATAGTCACTACTAAACAATCACTTAAAAAGTATTCTCAGTTATCTTCTACTTCTGCTTGCAGTCGTTACACTAAGTCCTCACGTGTGGCAAATCAGACAGTTCAAACCCAGGGGAGATTTGATCCCAAAATAAACATGTATAAATTTAAATCATTTTTTGAAGTTATCATTTATTCCTAATGTTGCAATATAACATTTCCTGAGTGCAAATGACAATACTGCAAGCAAACACTATTAATACGAATAAAAATTAAAAATAGAAACAGTGCAGAAGGGGAGGTTAGAGAGGGGAAAGGAAACAAAAGGTCTTGAGTACATGTGCCCGCTCCCTGAGATGAATGTACACTTTACGTACTGCAACCGTGTACCACCAATAAATAAAAAGCAGCATTAGTGGTCAGTATCCCCAGGACAACCGCTCACCTGAAAACAGGAGTGAAACTCGCTCGGGCTGCAGTCAGAAGAGGAGCGGAGCTTCTGACAGCATCAGTACCATTCCCGGCGCCTCGGGCACCATCATTTATTTCTCTGTGGAGAGATTCATTGTCACTTTTCTGGTTCATACAAAAGAATTACTTTTCATTTCTTTTTTCAGATTGGCTGAACTCACAAAAGGCAAACACTGTCATTGAGTCTCGATTGGCATTTATGTTAATGGTGAAGGTACCTAATTCATTTTATTCAACCCTACTTTTTCATTTGTGGTTACTTATAAATTGCTTCACTACTTACTTAACCTACTTGCATTTCAGTGGGGGCTATTCATAATTTTAAATTCTTCAGAAGATTTCAATGTAATAAGCATTGTTATACTCTTCTTATTTGACTGTGAAATTTTGTTCTATTTTTCTTCATAAAATCAAACAAATTTTGAAAAAAGATTGCTTATGTTTTTAGGACATTAGCCCTTCTTTGTAATACACATTCTCAGCTTGTTTATATTTTAGCTTTTTATGTAGTATTTTTGTAAATAAAATGTTTTTGTACTTCTGTGTTTTTCAGTTGCCATCTGTGTCATGTACAGGAATTTGTTTGATAATTACATAGACGTTCTTCTATGCTGCACTTGAGCATATTCTAAGGCATTTCAATATTAGATGCAGGTTGACTTTACCTTTAAATAGGTATGCAATAAATAGCCTTGTAGACACCAATTTTTGTTGATGCCTTTTTCACTAATCTTGTAAATTTCATCATTACAGAAGGCAGATTCACCTATTTAAACACACAGAGCGATTTTAGTTTGAGGTGTCATGTAAAAATGCCCTGAAACCACACTGCCTAAACTAAGCCTGTGTCACGGTTTCATGGGTCGGAGACGAGACGGTCTCAGGTGCTCGGTCTGCTGCTGCAGGGCTGGAGCTGCGGTGGCCGGTGCTGGGCATGCTGCCGTCCTCTTCACTGGCCTGGTGCTTTTCAGTTTGATGCCCTCATTTCATTGCAGCAAGCTTGGCTTTTTGCCCTCAGTGTCTTCTTGTGGACTGAGTCCCCCTTGCTGTCTGGTGGCCTCAGAAGAGGCAGGCAGGGGAGACTGGCTGGGCAGTCACAGGTGGAAGCCGGACTGGCCACTTGTCACCTCTGCTGTGTTTGTTGGTCAGACCCGAGCCCGCCTCCTCAGCCCCAGCCTCACAGAGCGGCGGAAATGGCCCAGTGTAAGACAGCGTTTTCAAAGGGATGATTTTGAGGCAGCCACTCACAGAAAGAAAACCCAGACGCAGACAAAAACACACTCATATTCGCACATGAGCACATGGCTTTCACTGTTCAAGGACAGGATAACGGGCGGTCATTCCGTTTATTTAATTTTCAATACAGAGTTCAAAAGCCACTGGGCACTGCTACCTGAGGCCTTCGGCTGGGGCCTGGGAAGGGAGGAAGCCTCACAGAGTGGGGCATCTCCGCATCTAAGGGTTTCTGCAGTGTCCCTCTGCAAAACCTTTATTTCTGCATCAGTGCTCAATACCTCATCTATTACCACAGTTTTAGGTCTATAAAAACAGAAACAGTCCTGTGAACGTTTCTAAGTATTGTCTGCATTGCTGCTGTCTCCATTGGTCTCTAAAACACTTCTTGCCATTAGCGCGTGAGATTATTTTGCAATTACTCACAGCATCACTCAACCTTCCAGCAGAAAAGGGAAGGTGTGCTCAGGGCCTGGTGGGCACAACTTGACTGAAAAGCCACGTGTGGAGGTGTGAGCAGGGTTCAGGAAAGCAGAGCATCCGTAGAGTGTCACCTAGGTGTAAGGAAGGAGAGGATGGGGTCATCCACCGGAAAACAAACGGAAAAGGATCTCACAGGTCAGGCAAAGGAAGGCAGATGCAGAATGGTAAGGACTGAGTGTTTTCCTGCTACACGGAATGAGACACAGGACCGGCAAGGACAAGGAAATATAAGAAGCACCGTTATTAGACAAGAGGAAGATGAACAGGTGGGAGCAGAGAGAAAGCCGAAGGCAGAGGGCTGTGACCTCAGCACTGCGGGCGTTATCACAATGCCTCAGCGAAACCCACAGTTTTGTAAAATTATCCTGTTCTGATAAAAAAGAAGAAAATTAACTCAGAATGTATCAGAAGTCTAAAAATGTAAGACCCAAATCTAGGCAGCCTTTGAGGATGCTCAGGTGAGTGCTTTATGGCACTAGATTTGGCAAGGGGTTCTTGGCTATGGTAAGACAGGAGCAGGTATCAAATACACAAGCACACAACTTAGACCCTCTAAAACTCAAAACCTTTTATTCAAGGGTGCTCTAATGGAATGAAAAGATAATGTATGGGCTTGGTAAAAAAAATTTTACAGATCATATAACTGATAAGAAATTGTCTAAAATGTAGAAAGACCTCCAGCAAATCAATAGCGACTACCAATAACAATAGCTGCATTCAAAGATAGCTAAGCACTTCTCCTCCTGAAATCTATGGCTATTGGGTGCTGTTTTCAGCAACAAGAAACCTGACTAATGCACAGAAGCACTGGGAAGACGTTTCCACCATGGAGCTTGAAGGGATGACAAGAGAAGTAATCCAGAGGGGGGAAAAATGAGCAGTGAGCAAATACTGCCTGTTAGCTCTTTTACTGGTTGCTGGAACCACAGTGGGGGAGAGTGGAGGGGCTGGGCGCCCGCTTGGCTTCCTTCTAGTGCTGTCTGGTTCCTGCACCTCCTGTTGGTAATTCCAACTGGGAGCCAGAGGGCAGGGTAGTGTAGTGGGCAGAGATAACTCTCAGGCAGCGGACAAGGGAGTGGTCCTGAGTAGGTAAATTTGAGGATCAGATTCCCATAGAAAACTCATATCACTTCTAAAGTTGTTAAATCTACTTTAATTTTCTAAGTAAACAGATGAACATAATAAAAATCTTACTTGTTCCAACTTTGCTAATAAAGATTAAAATCAATTCGAAATGATATTATGAATGTGCCTATTCACATGCTGTCTGGTTTGGGGTTATAACCAGCCTGTGAGTTAGGACTGGGAACTGCCAGGTGCAGAGATGGGACGTGGTTTCCAAGGTTGTACTATCCAGTCAAAGCTGGAGCGAGGAAGCTAGTCCGGATCTCCCCACTGCAGATAAATTTGGCATTGGATAAATATCATGCACTCACGTAAATGTGTGCCTGGGATTGTGAATTTCCCTTGCCAGTTTTCCTTGATTAACTGTTAAATCATTGCAAAGACATTGAGAGCTTTGCTTTGTCACAGAATTTTCCAACAGAGTTAAATGTGGATTGAAGACAGGAAAAACATGGGTGTGAAAATACTTCAGATATATAATGTTACTTACATAGCACTAGTGTGGGGTGCAGCTGACTTAATCTCTCTTGCTCTCTATTTGTTTGGATCAGAGAGGAAGTTAGTCTAAGGGTCTTTCCCTAGCTGTGGCACTGCCATTCCTCTCCCTCCTCTTCTTCTGTTTGTGTAATGTGTTTATATTTATTTTTGCGGTCCTGGGGACTGACCCAGCACTGCAGAACTACACCCCCAATCTTTTATTGAGTGTTTTCTTTTTGGCGTGGGGGTCTCACTGAGTTTCCCAGGCTGGCCTTACACATGATCTGCCTGCTTCAGCCACTGAGAATCCGTCTATCCAGAAAATAAGTGGGAGTTGACTTTCTCTTATGCCCTTTTCAAATTGCATACATGAATATCTCTTCTACACACATGCGCACACACACACACACACACGCCCCACATTTAACTATTATTCTAATATCTGCTTTCATATTAAATAAACATTTGATTGTTAAAGGCTAAAATTATAATCATTTCCTGGGAACAACATTCAACTTCAAAAGGTACTTTGGGAGTCATAAAACTCCTGAACATTGCAGCAGTGATGTTTCAACGCCTGAACGGCTACCAAGGGGATTCCAGACTACACTCATGGCAGTTTCCATGTTTTCCCCCTTTTGTATTCATCAGGATGTTGTTCCAGAGATGTTTGTCATTTCTGTGATTTCCACAACCGCAGCAACTCTGCTACCTGGGTTTACGAGGTGCTGTCACCCTTGAATAGCGGCCCATGACGTCTGTGAGAATATGTTTTCTTCTATGCCGAAAAACATATTTAATTGTATGCATTTTCATGGCAATTTTTTGATGCTAGCAGAAACTCACATCAGTTTCTACTCTTCTCCCTGGAATGGCATAATTATATGTTTTTCAGCGTATTTACTAATCCCTGCATGGGCTAACCTTTCACTGAAAAGTAGGGTAAAAGCTGCGGATATCACAGTAATCAGCGCAGTGCAAATAAAGTGTTACACAGGTGCTGAGGATGTGCTTTGCTCACCTTCTAAATGCAGGTTCTGATGACCTGGCTCACTTGATTGAGATTTAAACTGATCTTAGATTCTTGCAACATATGAAATTAAAAGTGGTACGAGAGCAGGAGACAATGAACGTGCATCTTGTAAGCGATGAAGAGCAGCAGTGAGGTTTCAATTGCTTCTCTCCCACTGTTAGGGAAATGGAACTGGGGATCTACCTCAGACTGGTGTAACTGAATGCGTGGGATTATTTAGCATACAGAACTTTAATGGTGCAGTTCAGGATTTATTATGTAAAACACTATCTTAAAATAGTATGCTTGGAAGCAGCTGTAATCAGGGAAGACAAAACAACCTCGAAGCATAAAAAGTAGTTAGCTTGACAATACACAGTCTTTCTGTCTCACTTACAAGTGACTGTTTAAAATGTCCTTTTAAAAGCTGTGACTTAAAATATTACACAAGAGAATTTCCTTTCCAGCTGTGATAGCAGGAGTGAGAAAAATGTTATAGCTGACTTTAATTTCTTTTCTAAGTCAGCCGTCTTGGCCAGTTCAGGCTGGTAAAATACCACGAACTGGGAGGTTTGCGATCAGCAGGTGTGTGTTTGTTGGGGGTGTGGGGGCCGAAGTCCGGGTGGAGCAGCCTGGCTGGCGGAAGGCGGAAGGCGTTCCTCCTCCCTGGGCTTCACTGGAAGAAAAGCAGCTATAGGTCTACAGAAGGCAGGGTCTTTGGTAAAACAGCTAATCCCTTTAGCACCCTCCTTAGTCGGTGACTGGTTTCTCCGTGTAAACTCAGGAAAGGCACAAATATTTAGATGATAAGGGCATCTTTCTCATGTGTCTGTCTCATTTCCAAGAGCCTCCCCTTACTTTCAACCAGGTGTTTCCCTCTCTCCTCTCTCGGTGATCCTAGGGGCCTCGAGATCTGTATCCATCTCCGCGAAGCTTCTGGTAAGTAGATGTACCGACGCTCCTGTATTTACGATGGGGTTGTGTACCAGTCAACTCGCCATCATTTGAACATACTGCAAAGTAAAAATACACTTAATACGCCTAAATCACTGAAAGCTCCAGCTCAGCAAAAGAACACATGCAATGCCCCAGCCATTTCGATCTCCCCCTGGGCAGCTGAATCAGAGAATGTCCCATAGCGCGTCACACTGCAAGCCCGGGAAGATCTACATCAGAAATTCAAGGTGCAGCTTCTGATGAATGTGAATTTTAATGGTGAACTATCCTAAGTCGGGAAGCATCTTTAGTTTCTTTAAAGCATGTCCTGGAGTTTTCTATATTTGACTCTTGTGGAAATTCGAGGCAGTATTTTCAAGGAATTTCTCACTGAAGTTTGCTTTAAATATGATCACAAATCTAGGAGGCAGGGTGGCTTTGATTACTGCGGTTTGTACTGGACAAAGCTGAAGCACAAAATGACAAGTGACTTGTTCAGTGTTACAACACCTACTAAGTAATTTACACTGGCTCTGCAGGCATTGGAGGGGGTCACTGGGTCCTGTGTCCTTATAGTTCTGTGTCTCTTAGTGACAGGAACATGCACTGAGAACATATGCTATTGATGTGCAGTCTAGATAGAGCATACTTTTGGAATATGATAAAATAAAGATGAAAAGTAAGAAAATGCAGTGCAATCAAGAGACAAGATAAATGCAGGGTGTACAAGGGTGCCGGTAGGTGCTATGGCAGATGGCTTTGCCATTAACTTTTTATATATAAGCAGGTGCACACTGTAGAATAATAAGGCGTGTAGCACGCTTAATACATAAACCAATCCCAGGCCCCTCTCAGCATTACTAAGTGTTTCATTTTGTCCATAACTGCATGTGCTACATGTTTCATGCAGCAGTGCAATGGCACCGCTAACGTGTAATTGACTACTATACCTTGGAATAAGATGACTGTGACATCTCCAGGCAATGGGAAGCCCTTCGGAGCCTGATGGAACCACCATCAAATACATGGCATGTGTAGTTCATTGGTGACCACAGCATTACTGTGTTACGTGTAACAGTAGAATTCTCTCCACTAATTTATACTGTCCACTTTTGTCTGTCCCTCCACTGGACAGATTCATGCTTCTTATAGAAGGCTAAATGTTTTTTTCTTTTCATGTTTATTATTAACGTCGTAGTATAATTTTAAGTAATACTTTTTACTTCCGACTTGGGTTTAGGGTTTGACACTTGCCCCAGCTCAGCTCTTCCGTATTTCCTCCATGTGGTTACACATCCTCTAGGATTTCTTTCTCAAAGGAACGGTTGGGTCAGGATCATTTGGGTTCTGAAGTTACGAGGGCTCTGATTTTTGCATCTGAGAACAGAAAGGTATGCTGAAGTCTATCTTCGCCAAGAGGCTCTGCTCAGCATGGGTTTAATGAATTTTACGATTGAAATGTCAGCCCTTCCAAAGAAAGCCATTTTTAATTTTACCAGATTCAGCTTAAGGAAGCATTCAGTTGCAAAGCATATAGGAAGGGAGAGAGATTGTAATTGGCTCTCTTTCTGGATAAATATAAAGTGATCCCTAATTTTAATCTAGATCCTAATCTAAAGAAGTACAAATTGCAGGACTGTAAGACACAGAAGTCAAAGGGCAGGATTTTAGAATAGCTTTCCACTACCAGCCATAGAACTGTGTATTCTCACACCAGAGTGAACAGTGCCCAAAATGTGTCTTACAAGCTGGAACTGTTATTTAGTTTGTGTGTTCAACATCACTGGTCATCTCACTCCAGAAAGAGTGGCTGTCATCAAGAAACCAAGCAATAACAAGTGCTGGAGGGGCTGTGGGGACAAGGGAACACTTCTCCACTGTTGGTGGGAGTATAGACTGGTGCAGCCACTGTGGAACTCAGTGTGGACATTTCTCAAAAAACTGGGATGAGAGGTCCATTCAATTCCATCATTCCTTTCTGAGCATCTCCTTAGAAGTATTGAAAACATCATAACACAGTGATATATGTGTACCCATGTTTCGAGCAACACAATTTGCAATAAATAAATTTTGGAAACAACCCAAATGCCCTATCAACCAAAGAACAGATAAAAAAGGATGTGATCTTTTTATACAATGGAATACTATTCAGCCACAAAGAATAATAAACTTGGAACTTTTATATGTAACTGGATGGAACTCGAGACCATACTCATAAATGAAATAAATCAGACTCACATGTGTACACATAGTATTTCCTTCCTCATGTGAGAAGCTGAAAAAGTAAATAAAGTCCAAAATGTACAATAAAGTACAAAATGTGAAGAAATTGTTTAAAAGGGAAAAGGAATTAGGATGGGTAAATGGGAAAGGAAGGAAAGGAAATGGAACAAAACAAAATACAAGATACTAATACTACTAGTTTTTCTTAGAAAGGTTTGTGCAAATGTCATTTGGAGAAAATTTGTATGCCCATATCTTGTACTCTGATTAAATACTTTAAAGATAATAATACCCAGTGCATTAACCACTGTTATTTTCCTACTATTGATGAAATTTTGTTTTACTTTTTCTCATAAAATTAAAAAAAAAAAAGGAATTCTCAAATAGAAGTGCTAGAAAGGAGGAAAGGTAGTGAATCCTTGCCCAGAAGACAATAGGGGACCAACGTGTCTTAGCTTGTTTTCTGTTTCTATAACAAAATAACAAAGATTGTGTATGTTAAAAAGAAAAGACATATATTTCCCACAGTTCCAGAGAGCAGGAAGCCCAATATCAAGCTGCTGCCCTCTGGTGAAGGTATTACATGACAAAACAAATAAGCGTGTTAACTCAGGTTTTGCTTCTTCTTTTTATAAAGGCACTAGTGACGTCCTGGAGCCCTCACCAACCTAGACCTCACTGAACCTGATTTCTTTCCCAAAGGTCCTACATGCAAATACCATCAACATAAGGCTTTGAGTGTAAATTCCATGTGCTGGAAACGTAGGCATTCATAGAATGGTGGTTCACAGTAGTGAGTCAACCACTGGGTAGGAATTTGGGCATCAGAACAGGAAGATAAGATATCAAGGTCGATGTGGTTGGAATAATTTTTGGCTGAGTCTTCGTATATTCCACACAGAGGGGAAGTGCTAAGGCAGGGGCCTCAGTAATGTCGCCCTGCTGGCATAGAAAGGAGGACAGTGGAGTGAATCAACTGGGGCATGAAGGATGATGGTAGCCTGGGCTTTACCACTGGCACCTGTGTGACCTTGAGCAGGTCACCTGACATCCTCCTGTAAAACGGGAATGTAAGAGAATGCGAAGGGACAATGCAGCAGCCCCGAGGGAGAGCAGAGGAAGTGTGCCTGCCTGCCAGGAAGTGTGCAGGGAGGCCCCTGGAGTGTGAGCAAACACCTAAGCAGGTATGTGCTGTGGTACACTAGGTAATCGGTGGGGAGAAGGCTGGCAGAGCAGAGTCTGAATGTAGGGACTAGAACTGGAGATTAGTATAAGAAGTCAGTGCCTTTGGACAAATTCTTTGTAGGAGAAAGAAAACCTTTAGATGATAAAGGATAGAAGACCTAACCAACTATCCAGAAGGGAGGGCCCTAATGATCGTCGATTCCCCAAAATGATTGCAAAATACATGTACCGCAAACATGTACCAATAAAATGAAATTTAAAAAAAGAAAAAAGAACAGTAGGCAATTCATAGGTGCCACTGTGTTTTAAGAATAGGGCTTCTTTACAGTGACACTTCCATACCTCAGTTCATAAATTTAATTTGTTTTGCAGCTTTGGAAGAGATGGACATGCTTGTGTTTGCGTGGGAAAGAAGGCCACATGTTTGTCACCTGACACAGAATTTGCAAACCAAAGCAAATTCCAACCCTCTTGCTTCTGTTTGCGAACCAAATGATTTGCAAACAAAAGTGTTTTATGAAGTGAGGAACCACAGTATATTTTATTGAAGTTATTTAATGTAATTTCCCAGCATTCCTCTGCTATATTTGGATCTGAAATGTCTACAAAAGTCCCTGTAGGGCAACAAAAGAGTGTTCCAGATTGTTCCAGAAGTAATTAAAAAGTTGCCATTTTAGAAATGGCAAAGGATGAATAACAGAAGGAAAGACAGGAAGTATTTATGTTAAGGAAAGCAGCGAATGTCTTAGTCATACCGGGTATCTTATAAAATAGCAAGGAACTTAAATCAAAATCAAAGTATTTGGTGATGGGTAACCACGGAAGAGTGCTGGGCTGGATAGCCTTTGAGTTATACCACTAGATCTTGTGCTCTTCTGAGGAATAGGCCCATAACTGGCGATGAAACTTCAACATATAATGCTAAGATAATAATCACAGTGAACAACAACGACAACACGGTGATGCATCAAGATTCAGGCATTTATCACTGCTGTAGGCTTGTGGGTCCACTCCAGACTTTCCTAGACTGCTTCCAGGAATCAAGGCTGAGATTCCACGCTCACCAAGAGGAGCCCCAGGGTAAGGATAACCCATCCCTCATGGCGCTGGCCTGGCAACATGAAGCCAAGGCTTGAGGAAGACGTGACAAAGTCACAAGGCTGACAAACAAAATGAAGTGTTCATTCTTACAGCCCATCAAGTTAACTGACATTAAGTATAGACTGAGGTAGCGCTTTTCAGAAATTGCAAAATCAGACAATGCAGTAGTCACACCTTGTCCACAGGGCGCATGTTCCAAGGTCCCGGTGACTCCCTGAAACCATCTGATAGGGCCAAACCCTGTGGATTTTAAGTGTCATTCTGACTTTAGACCTTAGTGAACTCAGAGTTTTTCTTCCCGTATTAATCCTAGAACAGTTACTTTTTCCATTAAGCTCATCTCTTTGGCAGATGTGAATTGCCAGCATCTCTACTCTTCCATTTTGGGGCCAACTTGAGGTAAAAGAGAAGCCACTTGCAGAGCAGAGCTGAGGTACCTGAGCTGCCCAGCTGGTGGAGAGCCAAGATTCAACCCAGGGCCCAGCAGGCAGGGAGATGCGCACATCCCTCACGGGGTACTGAGGTCTGTCCCATGGCGCAGAGGAGGCTCAAGACTTATCACACCGCCCAACAGGCTAAAACCCCTAATAGTTCATCTCTAGAAATTTCCATCTGATTTTTTCTTGTTATGTGTCACTACAGGAAACTGAAACCGTGGGAAACAGAATGCTCTACTGAGTCCTCAAAGAATAATGGAGAAAGAGGAGCTTCTATCAGAGCTGCCAGAAGCAACTCGCTGGAATTACGGAGAAAACACACACACACACACACACACACACACACACACGTACGCACGCGCACGCGCACGGCATCCCAGCAACTCCCTAGACACACAAGCCTTCTAGGAAAAATAATACTCAATTCCACTTGACCCCAGAGGACACCATCAAGGTTTTGTTATTCTTTAAATTTCATCTATTAATTGCTATTTTTAGCTAGGTTATTTTGTTGTCAGATTGCATAATTTATGACATTCAATTTCATCTTTACACCCCTTCATTATTTTAATGACATTTTCCCAGAATTACATTGACTCATTTGAGGGGAAAAAAAACCCCTGAATTTTAATCATATTAATTTTGGTTTAGCCAAGTGCCATATTCTCTGTGTGTAAAAATTACTTACATTATTCACACGAACCTATTGCTCTGAAACGAATTTCAGCCCCATCTTCCTTCCTTTCTCAGGAATTTTAAGCACATTTAATTTCTGCAAATTCATTATATTTTCTTTGTTACGGGGATCTCACAGTTTCACAGTGATGTCAGTGTCATCAAGGTGTCAGATGAGAATGTCTCTGGAACTTATCAGCTGGACATGAGTGCCTGAGAGCGAGAAATGGTAGTTAAACCCAGATCCCGACCTGGTAGGGCAAAACCAGCACCGACACACTTTCATTCAACACTGTTGCTGGTTCTCGGTTCATCGTATTCCCCTTAGAGACCCAAGCCATGGTATTTCCCTTGACCAAGACACTATTTCACAGGACCACCCTAATGAGATGAGCTGACGTTTTTGTTGAAAGCCATGCTGTGCTGCTAATCTGCTACCAACATTGCCGGGGAGGTGGGGAGAAGTCTGGGTTGGGTTCTGTCTAGGGGACGGAAAGCTTCTCAACAGTCAGCTTCTCATTCAGTTCCATTCTTGCTTCACTACAAAAATGGGTGCATGCCCTCGGGAGGCTGAGGCAGGAGGATCGTCACAAGGTCTAGACCAGCCTGGGCTACAAAGTGAGCTCGAGACCACTTTGAACTGTGTAGGGAGAAAGAAAAAGGAGGCTGCCCTCATGCTCCCACCTCTTCGGCTTGAGCCCGTCATCCTGGAATTTCAGCAACGCGGCTCCTCCCTGAGAAGCCTTCTTATCCCAGGTGGCATCTGACTTCGGGCGAGTGTCTGCGGTCCCCTGCCCTCCTTCTTCTGTAAGATGCCTCTCACAGTTGGTAATGAGTCACTCTACTTCCCATCATGCACCAGGAGCCTCCTGAGTCGGGGCACTTACAGACGATGCCACCTTGCTGGCACTGAGGTAACCTCTTGAGACCTCATTTCCATTTCCTCATGGAAACTTGGTAAGTTGAACAAGATAAAGTACAAGATCTCTTAAAACTTCATTATATTTGCTAATTTTTAACAATTTCCCAGTTCTACTCAGACTTCAAGAAATTTAGACTCTGAGATGAATTATTCATTTGGAAAGCACAGGTTTGGAAACAGCGCTTGTATATTTAATCCAGCCGATGTGTCTGCTGTAGCTTCACTGTTGGTAACAGAAACAATCTCTGTCCTAAGGTGTTGCAGTTGAGCTACACACACAGGCCCCTCCAGTGAAATGTCTCATCCTGCCAGAGACAGGTGAGTACTGTATGCAGAGGTGGCCTTTGTGCTGCCTGCTGAAGATCCGATGAGCTCCGTATCCCAGAAGAAGGATTTGCAGTGTGCACTGGAGAACAGCAGGACTGTAAAACAGTCAGAGAAGAAAGGAGACAGCATTCAATGCAGCGGAAGCTTGTCAAGGCCAGAAGAAATGGGTGTAGGTACTGGCTAGCGGGCCAGTTGGAGTGGCCAGCTACCACCTCACCACGCCCACACGGATTCACCAGGAGCAGGTGATAAACGAAAACTGCCACCAGAAGTAAAGGACAACTGTACAAGTTCACAGGCTCCTGGGAGAAACTGTTATGTGAACATGATCCTGAGGGGATAAATCCTGTGTGTGACACCATGGCCACCAGGGCACGAGTATCACTGGGTGTGAAAGAATTGATGATATTTAAATATAGTTTAAACACTGATCTAAGATCTAGCCTCAGAGAAATGTGCTATAACATGGGGTTTTTTTTATAAAAATGTGGGAGAAATAATGTTTGGTTCACAAGTAGCAATTACTTAAATGCAGAAAAGAAGAGAGAGACAGAGAGACAGACAGAGAGAAAAAGAGAGAGAGAGAGAGAGAGAGAGAGAGAGAGGAAGGAAGGAAAAACCAGCCTGGTTCTTAAAAAGTCAAACTACAGTATGCCACAATCATTTGTCAGTGTAAAAGTGAGATTTCATTTATTTTTAAGGCAGATATTTTTAGAGAAAATTAATATTTTTCAATCAACTATTTTACTACCATTAATAGCAGAAGTTTTGAATTGATTTTAATATGAACTTTGCTCTGTTCCTCAGACACCCGGAATATCTTCCATGTGTACCGTACTATCTTTCATCTTAAGTTTTAAGAAATCATCTACACACAGTGTAGATGTAAGAATAGTGTAATGTCTGTGGAAAATGAAACAAATTTTTAGTTTACTGACAGGATTTCTTTGAATAATTCAAGCAAAAAATCCAAGAAATTCCAAAGCTCCTCTCTTTATTGATGTTTTAAAGCATAAAATCCCATAAAAGCAAATGAGATCGTTACTCTGTACGGCCTCCCTGTACAGACAATGCCGGTACTGATGGTGCGGGACAGTTGAAGGTTCCGTGCTGGCACTCTCCTAGGTACTGGTCACTTTTGGACTCAGTATCCAAACCTGTTTGAGACAGGACTTCTCTCTGTCAGCATCTCACAGATGAAGGCAGTAGAGGGACACATATTTAGGTAACTTGTCTCACACGAGGCAGCTGGCTGGGGCTTTAGCTGGGTTAAAATCAGCCATTCCAAAAGAAAGGTAGCTTTTCTGGCTCTCAAAAAGACTCACAGTTACTCCTTGTTCCCAGCACAGCACTCAGCGAAAGAGCTACTCAATACCTTCCTAATATGGCCCAGCTTGGTGCAAAGCCGGTTAGGAAATCCCCATGTCGCCTTCCCTAGCTTCTCTAAGTGCAGTGAGCGAGATACTAATCACTCCAGCGCTGCGTATTTGGAACCCACAAAGGGAAGATCCACTCCTAAAATTTCTTGTTGTTACCCTACTCCAGGGGAGTACAATATCCACAAACACTACAAAGTATTTCTGGTTTTTGCTTGCGTTTTTAAATTGTATTTTTAAAAACTGAATGTATTGCCTTATAATTGTATGTTTACGCTAAAATAGCTCTAAAACAACTTTTGAACTGGAATGTATTTATGTGGGTATGTGCAACAAAAGGTTTTATTGACAGAGATGCTGAAGTTTATTTTCCTTGGAGACAAATAAATAATTAGAGAAAAGCAAAGTCAACTAGGCTGTGGTTTATGAAACATGAAATCATCCCTGTTATTTTTTTCTCCCTAACAAAATGCTACTCAAAATGCAAGTGTGTTTATAACCTCAGAGATTAATAATTTTTTCTTTGATTGTTTGTTGTGGCTGCTTTTACTCAAGTAATGAAAACAGACCAAAGCTCCCTGTGTTCAAACAACAACAATTACGTAGTCTTTACAGATATTGTCTGAATCTAATTGGATTTTAATGAAATGATATTTCCTTTGTGATAAGTACATACAAATTCTGTTTTTAATTAACATCACAAGGTATAAGCTATAGATACTAAGTTTCCACAGAAATAATATCACTTTAATGTTTTCTTCATCTAAAATGAGGCGGCTGCAGGGGCAACTTGGCGGAAAAGTGAGGAAGTTAAATGCGCAGAGAGGGGCGTGGGGCTTTCTCATCTTCGGAGTTTTGCCAAATTGGTGGTGTTGATTTCTTTCCACATTTGAGGCTTCATTGTTTAGTTTTATTTCAAAAGACTTTCTGAAGGGTTTTGTTGTTGTTAAGTTTTGACAATGTTTGCAAGAGACGCCAAACACCTAAGCTATTTCAGGGAGACTTTGAAACGTGCACGTCCTCCACTCAGCCTTAGCATCCCTCGGGAAGGGGATTCTCAGGAAGGGGCCTGTGGAAAGCGCAGGCTCCTCGGTGGAGCTGATTGCAAAGCTCGCCTCCTGCTGCACGGCCTGGTCAGCTGCCGCCGGGTTTGCACCGTTAGGAAAGCCAAGTGCGCATGTGCAGTCAGGACTCGTCTTAGCCCAGCCCCCAGCCCATTTTCTTCAATGAAAGGTGACTTTCCAAACTTCTGGATTTAGAGAGAATATTTGCATCTCATTCGCTTTCTTTTAAAAGTTTTTACTGTTGTTGGTCCATGTTCGCAGTGCACACCGACAGCACCTGGCGTGAGGGGTTGGCGCCTGCGCACCACGCTCTTGGGGCTTTTTTGCCCCCGTCCCCTTCCCCCCACTCTGTCTTGTGGTCCCCTTCCCTGTGCAAAAGCTCTATCTCCATTTTTTAAAATTCCTTTTTATCTCTTTTCCTTCCACTTCATCTTCCTTCCTGCTATTTGTGTTCCCCTTCCTATTTGAAAAATGATCTACTTCCTTTATTTTAAAACTTTTTCATTTTGAAGAGAATAAAACAAACAAAACAGAGTAAAGCAAATCAGAACAGAGCAATGCAAGAGATACGGGACTTCAAAACAAGACAACAGGAAATCAACAGTGGCCACCATAATGTCTCTGGTTTTCTGCAAAATAGCTGTCCACACTTTCTTATATTTTTTATTCTGCTCTTTATTTATATTTTGGGTTTCTCATATGAAAGAAACCATGCAATGTTTAATGTTTTGTGTCTGATTTATTTCCCTTAAAGCTATGGTCCCAAGATACATCATTTGCCTATAAATAATTCAACTTTATTGATCCTGTGACCCAGCAGTACTCCACCGTGTGTAAATACCACATCTTCTTTATCTGTTCATCTGTTGGTGGTCGTATAAGCTGTTTCCAAAAGTAAGCTATTATCAATGAATTATACTGCCATATACATGGGTGTGTATACGTCACAGTAATTTGATGTCTTTAACTCTTTCAGGAAAAAAAAAAAAAACTCAGAAGGGGAAAAGGTGGATCAAAAAGAATTTTTGGTTTTAGCTTCTTGAGGGATCCCCATACTGGTTTTTACAGTGGTTGCACTGGGTTACCTTCCCCACGACAATGCATAAGGGTTCCTTTTCCCCTGAAGTCTCGCCAGTGTTTGTTACTGTTTGAACTACTGGTGAGAACTATTCTTTCTAGAATATAATAGACTCTCAGTGTTGTTTTAATTTGCATTTCTCTAATGGCCAGAGATGCTGAACATCTGGTCATATATTTATTTGTCATTTGCACTTCTTCTGAGAATTGTCTATGCATTTCAGAGCACAGAAAGCTGCAATTACTTTATAAGGTTTTCAAGTGTGAAATAAGAATAAACTGGTAAGGACACAAGATTTACATTCAAATAAGGCAAACCAGACTAGTTCAAATAGTTTTGTCATTGGGCGTTTCAACTTAGTATTGACTTGCAAATGTATAGATGTTTAACTTATGTGCCATGTTATTTTGACTTTCTCCTAGTTGGTTTTAGATATTTTTATTAAGATAATCTATATGAATAAAATACATAAATATTAAGTAGACAGTTTGATGAAATTTAATATATTTTATACCTGTGTTATCACCCACCAGATGAAGAGAGGAAATTTTCCAGTAACACCTAAGACTTAGTGTCACTGCTCCCCATCAGTAGCTACCTACAGTAACAGGTATTCTTACCTCTGTCATCGGTGCGGTCTTACGTGGAACTACCTATCCACAGAGCAATGTGGTACACACTCTCTTTGTTTCTGAGGCCTCTCACTCAGGGTGCATCTCTGAGATCTATGAGTCAATTATTTCTAATCTTTTGTTGCTGCATAGAATTTTGCTTTATGAATATGGTGTCCAAGTTGGTTTTGATGAACAACACTTCAAGAAATCTGTAGGCACAGACAAGGACTAGCTTTGACATTTTCACACGAGACTTTTTGGCCAGGGATGGCTGGTTACATGTGGAGGCTGATGACGGTATCTCAAGGCCCAGGACAAGAGGAAATGGAGAAGAGCACGGATGAGGAGGAAGAGGCAGCCGCAGTCACCTAAGCTTGAGGTGCTGTGGCAGGCAGTGCAATGTCCCTCTTGAGGACGTGGAGCCCACGGTCCTGAGAGCTGCGGTCTCAGCCTGAGCTTGTGCATAGAGGTGAAGTGGTGGTGGCCTTCTGTGAGTTCACATGACAGGACAGGCAGCGTCTGGACACACTGTCCAGGAAAAGGCCATCCCAATTTATGCCCTTGCCCTTCTCCCAAAATATTTGTGTTTTGTTTTTACTGGGAATTGAACTCAGGACTTTATGCTTGCCAGGCAGGCACTGTGCTACCTCCCCGGCCACCCTTCTCCCCAAATCCCAAAATAATGGAAAAATTTTACTACCTTTTTTCAAAAAAGAATAAGAGCATCAACAGTACCAGGAAATAAATGGCCACAACTAAGAATCGACAAAACTAGACTCCTAGGAAAGTCAGATATTAAAATCACTTAGACATAAAATAAGCACACATCAACTGGTTATAATATGGAGCCACATACACTTACTAGAATTTCATGTGACAAAAATATGGCGGTTGAAAAGCAGCTCAGTTACAGCAGAGGAGAGGACTCTGCTGGTTGGGAGGGAAATGGTTTGGCCACACTGAAGTTCAGTTTGAAAATGTGCAGGGTGGGCAAGCCCTCTTCCCCACCCAGCCTCTCCTTGGGCTTCGTCACTGAGGGATGGAAATGTGTCACACAGACCTGCAGGTGCACATGGGTAACAGTCTCATCAAGCTGCCAAAAGCTGGGGATAATGAAAGCTGCTGTCCTCTGGAGTGTGGATTTGCAAAGTGAATGTATGTATCCAGTGGAATACTACTGAGGGGTACAGAAGAAGCAATGACTGATCACTCACCAATATGATGAATGCCAACAGCATTGCTCTAAGTGAACAGCTTCCTTTAAAATCCCACATATAGATGAATCTGTGAAGTAATATGTAAAAATGTAGGAAAGGGAAAATTATAGAGCTGCAGAGGTTGCTTTTCCCAGGCTGGTGCTCAGGGATGGGTGCCCAGTACAAATGATTTTGAGGACGTTTCTTTGGGAAATTGTAAGGATGTCGTTTTTGGTGGGAGTTACACAACAGTACACAGTTGTCCAAACTCATAAAGCTGAACATCTAATAAAAGCAAATATTTCTACTTATAAATTGTGCTTCAACAAATGTGAGTTAAATGTCAGAAAATGACAGGTGAAACTCCTGGAAGAACAAGTAATTGCCAGAACCAGAGTGAGAAAGAGAAGAAAATATTTCATAGTGAGTTCACAATGGTTTCATGAAGGCAGTGGGGGTATTTTAAAATGAAATCTCATAGTTTATAATGATAATGTATTAAAAAAGAAATATATAAATTTATAATAGACATAAACAAATCATTTGGTACTTTCCAACATGCATTGATTATATAAACAATTATGATGGAACAGAAGGAAATTTCTTACTCCCATGAAATTGTCTTAGAAAAACTAAAGTAGAATCAAGTCACATAAAAACAGTACAGCAAATGTGGAAATATTAGAAGTGCTTCCTTTCCAGTTATAGTTAAAAGAATAAAAAACATCAAGAGAATGAAAAGACAAGCCACAGGCTGGGAGTAAATGTTTGGAGAAGACATATGGATAAAGTACTGGTATCGCAAATGTGTAAAAACTAAAATCTTAAAACTCAGCAAAAAGAAAAGAATCCGATTAAAGATTGAGCTAAAGTCCTCACTTGCATCCCACCAAAAAAGATCCAAGAACTGTATGCAGATGACAAGCAGATAGATGTATTCTCTATGCCATGCTCCCTCAGAGAAACAGAGCCAGCCAGCGGTGAGACACTGCTGCACTCTGAATAGAGCAGTTCGGACGGGAACCACAGCAACTGCAGTGCCAGGGCGGGTGCAGGAGACAGGAGCTCCAGTCCACTGCTTGTGGGAAGGACAATGATGCAGCGACTGTGGAAGCAGCTTGCGGGTTTCTCACCAATCTAAACACAGAACCCATCAACTGCTTTCCCTGCTTTTACCCCAAAAGAGTGAGAAACCTGTGCCCACATATAACCCTGAACATGGACATTTCTAGCAGCTTTTTTCAGAGTTCCGCACATGTAGAAGTAACCAAGTTGAGTTTTGTGAATGGAAGAACTGTGACACTTATGATAGTGAACCATTCTATTCTCTAATGCTAAAAGGAAATGAATGGTCAAGCTACCAAGAGCCATGAATGAAGCAAAGAAGTCCATCTACAAAGACTGCTGTGGGCTTCAGTATACGACCTTCTGGAAAAGGCAAAAGAGAGGTTCAGCGGTTGGTGGGGCTGGAAGGAGGAAGGGCATCACGGGCGAAGCAGAGGAACGTCAAGTCACGGAAACGCTGGAGACAGCGTGTCAAGGCAGGCACATGGGTGACAGTAGATGCACCGCTCTGCAAGGCCTGGTGATAGTGCGGAGCTGGGCATGGGGGGAACACTGGGGTGTATGGGAAATCTGTGTCCTCTGCTCAGTCCTACTCTAAACCTGGGACTTCTCCCCTCCTCAGATAGCAAAAATGTAATAAAAGAACAAGAAAGGGGCAAGCACTTCTGTGTATCAATGAAATATAGAGCCCAGGCAGCAGAGCCAGGAGGAGGCAGTGTGTCAAGGGATTGGAATGGATGAGAAGAAGGCCCTGTCCAGAGATCCTACAGTTTTCCAGACAGAACAGTCCAAATAGTACACAAGCAAATCATTAGAAGTAATGAGAATATAGCTGTCATCCAACTCTATGGTCTGTAAAAGTGCATGGTATTGCTGTCTTCATTTTAGCAGGAAAGGTAACTTTTGTGGCTTATTTCCTTAGGAATAGGTATACTGCTTCAAAACTGCGGGCCACAGATAATATGAAAATGTATTCGATGAAGGGGAAGAATCATTTATTTATGAATGTCATTAAACCTAAATATCTGTGAGTAAACTTTTATGAACATGTCTTATGAAAACATGTCTTCACATCCTTGTGTGTCACTGTTGAGCTTTCAGGCCGTGGAGCAGTGATTATCTGCAGTCGGGATGAGCACCCAGGCCTTTATGGAGAGAATACACTAAGATGACTGCTTCCAGCCAGCGAGTCAGTGTGGCCCCCGCTTCCACAAATTAAATTAAATAGCTGCAAGCTGCAGTTTAATGACCCCTAAGAGTCAAAATGACAACAGCCTAATTTTTATATGGCTGTTTTCTCAAATAAAATTTCAATCTATTATGAATACTCATTTCTTTCTTGACAAACATTTTAGCAAGCTGGGAAAGTGGAGGTTTTGGTGCTTAGCCTCTTCAAAGGAAAAGAGAGTTATAAAAAAATGAAAAATAGTTTGGGTTAATAAAACGTCTCCAAGCCCTGAAACATTGTAAGTAACCCCGTTCCCCCAAAGTGTCCATAAAATGAGTAAGATACAAAAAAATTAGAACCATGTGGTGAAAAACCCACCTGTCTCACTCAGGGTGGTGTTGATTAGCAGGGAGTATCTTTCCTTAATCAGAACCCATAATGCAAAAAGAAGCAGGGCAGTCAAAAAAATAGGCTTGCAAATGAAAATACAGCTTTTTGGAGGGCAGACATTTATGCAAGACAACATACTGGAGGGAGCTGCTGGCATCAGGGACAAATGTCATCACCCCAAAAGTCCTCGGTGGCAGGCAGAAAGTTAACAGGATGCCTTCACTCACAGAATGAAAACATCTGAATGCAGACTTCTCCTAGTCACTCATTATATGTGCTGCAGACATGGGAAACATACGGGAGAGATTTATGCTGGGAAAACCGCCGCCTTCGTAAGATGAATAACTTGAATCTGAACAAGCTGCTTTTTGAGGATTTGGGAATCAGTTTTATGGTTTTCTCAGCATCATTACTCATGGTTTGTGATTTTAAATGCAGCGCTGAAACACCTCGCCTTGGCCTTCTTGGGTTTCCATTACCAAATTCAACTGGACCTCTCAGTCTCTCACTGTGAGTTCTGACTTCTGAATCTTCCTGGGTGGTTTTCTCTTTGATCTCTAGCAGTGAACTGGAAGATGTTGCTCCAATCTCTGATCCGAGTTTTCCTCAGAGGCCCCCGTGAAGGTGTGCCCCGTACCTGTGACCTGTGCTACTGGATGTGGCTCCAGTGTGGCCACGACGGATCCTGGAAAGCAGCCCATTCAGGCTGTTATGTTAAGGAACGGTCACTGGTCTCCAGGGCAGTGGCGGTGGTGGCCCCTCCTGCTCTGGCTTCCTGTCTTGCTATGGGAGCTTTTCTTCTCTAAGGTTAGGACGCCATCCCTGATGAATGGTCTGATGCAGAAACTACTTCTCGCCTTGAACCTCTAGAATGAGGGCTTCGACATTACCCAGTCTCATGAATTTCATTATAGTAACCGAACATAGATGAATCCATTTCCTTCCCTAAGCGTCACGTTCTTCCACCATGCAAAGTAAGGCATTGCTACTGTCAGTGCACAGTTCAGGAGACAGGGATGGACATAGTCAAAAGAGACAGTTTTTATTTTCAGACACACATCCTGCAGTGGAGGTGGTGCTCTAAACAAACATAATGGAAAACAAGCAAGCAAGCAAATGATCTGTCCGTGGAGGAAAGCTTGGAAACTAACAAGAGACAAGGACTCAGGGCAGGTGAGTCCTGGGGCAGGGAAGGACGGTAGGGCTGGGCGGGGATCTGAGCTCAGCCCTCCTGGGTCCTTCAAAGCTTTGGAAGGATTTTGAGGTAGGGGCCCCCTGGAAAGTCAATAGCCCTTGTATTTCTAAGTGCTTTCAGCTGGTTTAACATCCGCCCTGCTAAGGTTCAAACAGCCTTGACAGGCAGAGCTGAGGCTTATATGTAGGAAGATCACCCTGTATCACCCCCCAGCAGAGCTGTGACCCAGGAACTCCTAGGATACCTTTAAAAGCCTGATAAATGCAAAGTTCTGATTAGTGAAATTTTTAAGCTCTCAGAAATTCAAACCAAAATAAAAGACAGTTTTCAAGTCTTAAATGAAGTGAAGTATTTTCAGCAGAGAGCCTGTGTATGAATAGTAAACAAAGAAAAAATAATGAATGAACATAGGGTGGGAACAGAAACTGATGCAACATCTCATTGACCCAAGACAATACCAATGGAGTGGAAGAAAAAAAAAGGATACAACTGCAATAACAATATTTAACAGTAATAAATAAACAGTATTTAACAGTTTAATTAATTAATTAATTAATTAATAAACAGTATTTAACAGTAATAAACTGATAAGAAAATTTTCTGACTGGAAATAAAATACAATGCTTAACAAAGGTTATGAAGATATGTACTATTTGAATATTCCCTCATGGAGAATGGACCTATTTATTCTCTCTCTCTCTCTCTCTCCCTCGCTCTGTCTCTCTCTGTCTCCTCCTCTTTCCTTTTGCTCCCTGAGTTAAGCCCTCGTGACAATAGCTTACAAAGCTGCTTTGGAAGGAAGACACACATTCACAGTGACAGAGCAGTACAGAAATGAATGTCCTCTGATAGCTGGTGACCACAGTGCCCTTGACTCACCAATGCAGAGTTTGTTGTAAAGAAAAGTAAACTTCCTACTTACTCTCAAACTATCATTATTTGCAGTCCCTCTTCTAAGATAATTGATCAAAGTATTAGAATCCTAATTAAGGGAAAATATTGAAAATATTGAGCTTACTTTAGGACTCAAGATTTAAACAACAATATTGCCCCAATAAGATTTAACAAAGGCACATAAAAAGCTGAAGCATTGTGTGTCATAATTAGATCTCGTGTGGCATGGGGTGAAGCAATTTGAGGTTCTGAAAGGTTGGGGATGATATAAAAGACAGGACAATAACTTTTAAGTTCTGGAAAGTCTTAAGTGAGAATAAAGGGGGCATTTTGGGGGATCTTTCTGTGTGCTAGGTGCAGACCCCAGGGCTTCACCCATGCATGCAACTGCTGTGCCACTGAGTCCCACCCCCGCCCTAGTGTGCTGGTGAGATTAACAGTGCCCCAAGTTAGATAGGTGGGAGACTAGAGGCTGCAGAAGGCAGCTGGAGCAAGGGGTGGCCTCTGATCTCTCAGCTTCTCACAATAGGTACTCCCTGTGCCAAGGGCAATGGGAGCTGTGGCACAGGAGACGCCACGGAAAGGCAGCTTGCTCAGTTGTGCAGATTCTGCTCTTGGCACTGATCCCCCAGGAGGCTCTGGACACTCAGTTTTGAGTTGAACCAACTACAAGAACGGGGTCCAAATCTTGGAGTGTTCAAGGAGCCGTCTATTGGAGCACACCCTCCTTGCTTGGAGAACACAAGCAATAAAACTCACTTGTTCAATTTCACTGGCTGCACAGTTTGACTTCTAAAACACGCATTGAACAACATGTTTCATAGAGGCGATGTTTTATTTTTTAACAACAATAAAAGAAAGCAAAACTAGACACTGTGTTGCCCTGGACAATGCAGGTAACAGTAAGTGAAACTCTGTGCTGTGCTCAGGGATGTGTTGCTCTTCCACGCTGACCCACGTGCGTCCACCAAGCACGTCACTGCTAAGAACAGTGGCAGTGTGGGCACAGAGCCACCATAAACATAAGCTGCAGACCAGTTTCCTGCCTGATGCAGTCAGGGCACCACAGGCCCACTAGGGAGGATTCCACCCCTGTCACCATGACCCCACACCTCTCTCCCCCACCAGGGGTGCATTTGGCCTTGGAGTACATTTATGTCAGGGAGCTCAGGATCCAAGCACTCCAGCTTCCTGGGCCTCCTCTGGACATTAGAGCTTCCCTGATAGGCAACGCCTTGAGCTGCCACCCTACAACTTCTACCAACTTGTCAGTTGGCGCCAGTATTCATAGAAATACGTGGAATTTTTGTAATTCTAAATCCAGGGAGAGAAAATGGTAGCGGCTGAGGAAGACAGCTGGGGAAGTGCACTCACCTCTCTGTTGGAAGAACCATTCAAGAAAGAGGGCACAAACCTAGCAGTCTCTTGAGACTCTCGACAAAAGCAAGAGCAGACAAGCCTGGGGAACACTGCCCGAGACGGATGCAATCACCTCGCCTTTTTATGGGCTCACACACTGAGCCAGCGCCATCCCCAGTGTGGTTACCAGCTGTCTCATGGGGCTTTGGGGGGAGAATTGCTCATCACCCCAACTGGCTACATGCCGTGGAGAAAACTGCCCTCTGCTAATTGCAAAACATGCTGAACTAGGCTTTGGTTTTGTACAGGTGCTGAGGCCTGTAATTCCCTTGTAGAGAGTCAAACCCATAATTGGATACTTGCAAATGTGTCTGCTGGTGAGGGCATCCGGGTTGCAGCGTCTGGGAGTCAGAATGCAGCAGGCAGAAGAGCTCCACCATCCAGCCAGCTCACCATCATGCTGTTACTTAGGACATGGTCCATTTTCCCCTGCCTGCTGAGTAGAAGCTGTTAGGAAGGGATTAGAAAGCCTATAACCATAATGGAACACTAGAGGTCACAAGGGTAAGAGGGAACTAAGACTTAAAAGAAATAAGAAGGCACAGAGGAGGGTCGGGTGGGAAAGTTTCATGAGGAGCCGGTTCTTAGCTGAGATTCGCTTCTTGCTGAAGTAGCTCATCCCCAGGTCTACAGAGATCTGTTGTCTCTACAAGTCTGCCCGCTGGAGAGCGAGGGCAGGTGAGCCACCTGCAGGAGCTCCCAGGGCCAGCAGCCTTCATGCGAGCAGGTGTCCAGGCTTGGCTCCCAGGCTGGTCTGGGGGACGACATGAGCCCAGCATGCCATGTCAAGGTAGAGCCCAGCTAGGACCAGGGAGCAGCAGATTTGGTTTGCTGATCCTACTGGTAGGTCTTATCTTGAAACTTAGCCATATTCGAAGAGAGAAAATGAACGTGAGGATGTCAGTAAGGAGTGAGATGACACATGCTGAGCACACAAGGCCCCTGGAGCAGCATCGGGGCTGTGCCTAACACCGGCTCCCACCGAGGCTGTTGACCGCAAGATTGCGGCAGTTTGGGAGAACCGTGTGCCCCGCATACTCCAAAGATAGCCTTTCAGGAAACCTTTTGCCTTGGAGGCACACACGCTCTCAGAGTGAGATCAATCACTGCACAAAAATTTACAAGAGTAACTGCGAATGAGGCCAGCCCTCAGAGTGAGAGCCGTTCTTCAGATCCCTGCTCCAGAGCAAAGCCCAGAGCAAAAATAATTTACCACTGCCTTGCCCGTACTCATGCACGCATGCGTGCACACACACACACA